>JACEFZ010014756.1:17500-45000 GCA_014155875.1 Cepaea nemoralis | reverse complement strand
TGTCGTAACTCTGTTATGTAAAGCTGCACTACTTTGTGTCATTATATATTTCTCACAGAACACGATACTCAAACATACACCCATATGAATACTAATTTTTAAGAAAGGGAAACAACAAGGAAAATATGTATGAAGGTAAAAAAAAAATAAATAAAAATAAGATACAATAAATAGATGTAAAGATATCCAAATATGGACATCTTGATGATAATAATAATTCACTATTGCCTATAAAGAAACAAATCAAGTGAAACTTTTCTTTAGTTTTCAGTCTAGCAGCAGGAAGACAGGATTAGCGCATCCTCGCCCCTCCCCCCCCCCCCACACACGCACACACACACGCGCACACACACACACACACACACAACACACATAAACATAATTTAAATATGTTGTATTTCCTTTAAAGGACGTTGCGACAACAACTCCAGCTTGATTTACGTTCATTAGTTTTCAGAACGAGAAGTCAACAGTGACATCCGACTGACCATTGTAGGGAATTAACTCCGTACCTTCCGGTACGGCAGTTTAAGCCGAAGCTCATGAAGTCCCACTGCCACGCTGATTTCTGATTTTACATAGAAAACACTGCAAACAAACACAAGAACCATAATCAACAATGCATAAAGGGAAACGATGGAAAACTCGAAAACCTTCGCTCCATTATCAACACTACTGTGGACTTTTCCAAAGAAATCAGACCTAGACTAAGTGCAGCACTGCGGTGGCTTAGATTGTTTTCAGAGGCTGTCACACAACACCAGCAAACAAAGTACAAGAACAGTGTTTTGAGAATACGAATCGATCACGTGGCAGTAGGCGTTATGGTACATTTCTCAACCACTAAAAGGAAAATATGAACTTTAGACCTTACATATTACAGAACAATTCTTAGAATACAGTGGAGCAAGAAGAAGAAATAATGCTGACATGCCACGTGCTCAGAACACCGAGAGACATTAGCTCAATGATGGCATCAGGTATCGTGAAGTGATATCTGATATTTGTGAAGTCAGATAGTTGTGAAGTCAGATAAGTGTGATATCAGATAGTTGTGATATCAGATAGCTGTGTAAGCAACCCTTGTCCATAGTGCCGTTCCTGATGTTGTTGTTGTTGAAAACAGATACATCTGCCACATCCCTGCACCTCAGCCTTTGTAAGTACTCACTCCTAACGCTGTCAGTGCCTAGTGCAGTTTTTCCATCCGCTAAGTGCAGTCTACATTTCATCACCTGAGAAATATGCATGTTCGAGAAAGTCTGGGCCTTGCATAAGTCTATGATTGTTACTTTACCTTCAACATATTCCGCCATCAATCAATCAATCATGTGCCATGCCGGAAAGCGTGGGCGGTCATGATTCGCCATTTCACTCGATCACCAGAGTCGTGGATCAGCTCAGTGTTCCTGTCTCGTCCATGCCATGTGGCCAAGCCATCCAGGTATTTTCCTCTCGGTCTTCCTCTTGGTCTGTTCCCTTCGATCTTGCCAGCTGTCACTAAGTTCTCCAGTCCATTTCTTCTCATAACATGTCCAAAAAATTTTGACTGTCTACGTCTAATTTCTCTAATCAATCTACGATTTTCATTTGTCTCTTGTAGTACTTGGTCATTGGTTTTTCTATCTGTCCATGGTATTCTTTGCATTTTCCTCAGAAACCACATTTCTGCAGCCATCAGATGTTTTTCAGCTTGACTGCACATTGTCCAAGTTTCACATCCATACAAAAGAACAGGCTCTATGTATCCCCTCAACACTCTTTTTCTCGTTTCAATTGACATCATTTTATTGGTCAGAATGTTTTTCATCTTGCTAAAGGCTACTTTCGCAATGGCGATTCTTGTTCTAATCTCTTCAAGGCATCTGCCATCAGATGTTATGACTGTTCCGAGATAATTGAACCGATTCACTTGTTGAAGAATATTCCCATTTACTTGTATATTACATTGTGGTGCTTCGTTCTTCCTAGTGACGACCATAACCTGTGTCTTCCTACAATTTAATTCCAACCCCAGCTGCTCACTGTGTACAACAACAGCGTCTACTAATTGTTGCAGATCCTGTGCATTGTCTGCAATCAATACTGTATCATCTGCATATCTAATGTTATTTATGTTTCGTCCTCCAATGCTGATTCCATTTAGGTCTTCTACATTTCTGAAAATATTTTCACTGTATAGGGAAAAAAGATCTGGAGACATTACACATCCCTGCCTAACACCTCTCTTAATAGGTTGATATTGTCCTACTTCATTATCAATCCTTATGGCAGCTTGTTGTTTCCAATATATGTTTTTTATAAGTCTAATGTCTTTCCCATCAATTTGTAGATCTGCAAGCATATCCACAAGTGTTGACATGTCTAACTCTATCAAAAGCCTTTGTGTAGTCAATAAAGCAAAGATGTATATCCTTGTTTACTTCTAAAGCATGTTCAATAACTGTTCGCAGCATATACACAGCATTTACTGTACCCTTTCCTTCTACAAACCCACATTGTTCTTCCCCTATTTCAGGTTGTATTTTCTTCCTCACTCTTTGCATGATAATTCGTAACAAAATCTTTGTGATGTGACTCATTATACTAATTGTTCTATGTTGATCACATTCTAAGGTTCCTGATTTCTTTGGGATTGCAATAAATACAGAATTACATAATTCAGAAGGTATATCTCCAGTATCATATAATGTGTTCAGCAGTCTAGTGACTTGCTCTAGTCCAAATTCTTCTAAAGCTTTAATCATTTCTGTTGTGATGTTATCTGCACCGGGGGCCTTGCCAGCTTTCATATGCTTAAGAACATTTTGAACCTCCATCTTTAAAATGTCTGGTCCTTCATTATTAAATCTAATAGCATACTGTTCCTCTCTGTTATCATTATACAGGTCTTTCACATAATCTGTCCATACATGTAGAATCTGATCTTTTTCTATTATGATTTTGCCATCTTTAGTTTTTAGACAGCCTGTTGATGTACTTGTTCTTTTATTAGTAAGTTCTTGAATTCTTTTGTGCACTAATTTGGTATTTTGACTGTTGTGTTGTTTTTCAATTTCTAAGCACTTTTCCTCAAGCCATGATTCTTTTGCCTTCCTACATAATACTCTGACTTGTCTGTGAATTTCTTCATATTTGGCAGGATTATTTTTGTTGAGTCTTCTTGTTTCCATTAAGTGTAAAATTTCCTCAGTCATCCATTTATTACGACCCACCTTCTTTAATTTTGGAATAGTTGTTTCTGCAGCCACATTGATTGAATTCTTTAACATTTCCCATTGATCATCCACATCCTGGAATAGGATCTCTAGATCAGACAATATTTCAAATCTGTTCTGTACTTCTATGTTGAATTTGTTTTGTATTTCCTTGTCATTACTCAATGTACACAAGTCATATTTAGTGTTTCCTGTTATATACTTGACTTTCTTCAACTTTATCCTCAATGTTCCTGTGAGTAATCTGTGGTCACTATAACAATCAGCACTGGGAACTGTTTTTGCTACTGTTAGCGCGTTTCTAAATCTTCTGCTAATGAGAATGTAGTCAATCTGGTTTCTAATTCTGCTATCAGGACTCCTCCAGGTCCATAATCTTCTAGGGTGTTGCTTGAACCAGGTGTTTCCTACAATCATTTCCTGTTCTTTTGCCCACTCTACTAGTCTGTATCCTCTTTCATTTCTCTCTCCTAAACCATAGTTTCCTACTGTGTATCTATCCCCTTGATTTCCTACTTTTGCATTGAAGTCCCCTATTATGATGTTTATTTCTGAATTTTTACATTTCTTTAAGGCAGACTCTATGTCATTATAAAATTCCTCTACACTATCTTGACTGGACTCTCCTGTTGGGGCATATACCTGAATAACATTTATTCCGCCAAATCCATCTGAAAATGTGTCTTAGGTAGCTGAGAGAAGAGTTGTGCCTTTGTTCAAATCGGCCTTCTTCCAGGTTGTTTCTATGTCCTGGAAGTTAGGCATGCCGCTATTGTTTTTTTCGAAACTTTCATAGATTTGTGTAATTACTAGAATAACCTTATAGACTTATCATCTGCCACTTTTTACTTTACAGCATTCCAGTCACCTAACTCTATTCGCGATGGTTGAAATTCATTCCACTTCTATTAGCCTGACCTGTTTTAGCGGCAACAGAAGATATATTTTGGGTGCACTGCAATCGGTCTTTCTGCCACTGTGACACAGCTAGTTGTTTGTCGACCTAGACTTTCTCCACTTTATTCCCCCCCCCCCCCCCCCACCACCACCATATTGGTTGTTCCGAACGCTTGCGCTTACTTCGTCTAAATAGCTCTGCCTGTGCTGTCGTATTTGACAGAAAGCATGTTAGGCATGTGTATTCTTCTACTTGTCAGGTTTAAGTCAAATATGATTCAGCTACCTTATGACAGTAGACTGTACTACCTGCTTTCTGTTAGCGCCGACTGTTGGGCGGCGCTTACCAAACCCCACACCCCACATTGTGCCAACCGCTTCGGGCGGAGGAACGCAATTGGGAGGATACAATCCTTACTCTACTGCGACATAATGCAGCCTAAAGACTAAATGTCGTGGCAGAGCAAAACAAGGCCCTAAGCCTTGGTCGGCAACTAGTCTAGGATGAAAGCTCCGACAGGCGGATAGTTAGAGTATTGTTTTTCTGACCCGGTAGCTTCTGCAGCTTGTTTTGTTCCAGGCGTATTGGTGTTACCTTTTCTCTTAGGTAAAGTAGGCAGGCTGAGAGAAAGATCATGATGTATGGGCAACACATGGTCTCTAAATTGAGCCCAGGCTTTGTGCTATGAAGAGGTATAACTCTGTCTCACAGTGTATCGTCTTTCAAGGCGGCAAGGTGCCAGAATTCTGGTTCTACCTTTTTTTAACATTATACTACAGGTGTTGCAGTCACTACCATGATGCCACAATACTCTTCTGCATGCCTGAGTCATTGATGGAGATACTTTTGCCAAACCAACGACGTTGCCTTACTCCCTTGACGGCTAGATTCCTGATTACACCTTCACTATGAATGCACATGGGGTTGGTGACAACTATCACACCCTTGAAATTATCACCTTGTTCTTGTTTGGTTGCAGAGGTGTTGCCCCACGATTTATCCTTATCTTTAAGGTCACCAAAGAAATTAAGGCGTTGTTTCCGCGATATGATCTCATTATGATACTACCATTTGTGATCATCCACTTGTGTACAACATGCATAAGATATTCACCAGCATACAAAATTGGCAAGCAGACTGGACTTTAACGGCCTGAAGTTGCAGCTCGCTGGACATTAAACAATGTCAAGTTACGTGCCATCATGCAGACTGGGCAGGTAATTGTTGTTGATTGTTATTATATTATTGTTAATTACTGTTTATCTTTGGACTTAAGTATGAATACATGGATTCTTACGACTGTTCGTGTTATTTACCTGTTGAAATACAATCGTGAGTGAAGGTGTGTGCATGTTTGTGTATCAAGTTGTAATGGCAATTTCGTTTATAGTAAATAATTGATAATGCAAATTAACACACCTAAAAACATAAAAAGGCAGTAGCAAAACGAGTTAACATAGTTTACTCAAAGTGACAATAAACCTACCATTATGTTTATAAGGATAATGTCAAGTTACTTCCGTCGGAATTCGACATTCATCGGCTCTCATTTTAGCAGGGGCATGAAGGTCGATTCAGCCACCCTCGAATCCGATCTAATACATACAGATTACAATATGGTCCGCTTCTACCATGTTTTAATATAAACAAAGTCCCTATTAAAAGCTAGGTTAACAATACCAAAACGCTAATATCTCTATACTCACGTTTTACAGCTATCCATTCACAAATTTAATTTCAGAATTAACACTGACAACAGGTGTACATTTCCTTCCTATCGTATAACTAACTGCCAGACAACATAGTATGTGTACTTGTGTTTATTTATGTCAGCACATTATGACTCTTCTTCACTTCTCAATTTTTGTAAAAACTGTAGCAAGCTGTTGGTGGAGTCATGGACAATTTATATCAGGTGTTAGATACACCTGTTTGTGAATATGGAAATGCATGCGAAGGTTTATATACACTTCGTAACATTTGTACATAAATACATACATTAATAATTATCACTAAGCATATAAAGACACAATTGATTACTTTACTGTTGTATTCCTGTGTAATGATTAGGTTGTCGGCATTGGCAAGAAAACACAATCTACTGCGTTACAATTAGGATGTCTTGG
The DNA here is from genome assembly GCA_014155875.1 of Cepaea nemoralis. Lineage (NCBI taxonomy): Eukaryota > Metazoa > Mollusca > Gastropoda > Stylommatophora > Helicidae > Cepaea > Cepaea nemoralis. The sequence goes on along the minus strand of JACEFZ010014756.1, from coordinate 38,758 downwards.
AATCTGATGTTTTGATGGAGCAAAATAAGAAAGGTTGGAGCAGTGGGATTATGTAGCAAAAAGGTTCGACACTCGTGACTAATGTAGCCTTCATAATAATATAGCGAGATATTGCATGCTGCTATATTTTATTCCGTGACTCACATGGTTTATATATATATATATATATATATATATATATATATATATTATATATATATATATATATATATATATATATATATATATATATCTTCTTCTTCTTCTTCAGCGTTCCGAGCCATTGAGGTTCTTTGCTGCAGATACAATCCGTCTCCATTCGGCTCTCTGGTGGACCTTCACTTGCCAGTCGTTGATTCCAAATGCTTGTAGGTCTGTATATGTATTATCTCTCCACCGTCTTCTTGGTCTACCTCGGGGTCTACGGTCATTTATTTCCTTAGTGGGGGGGGGGGGGGGGGGGTGGGCTGAGTGGTCTCGAGGTATGGTGTCCGCCTCGAGTGCTGGATGCCCCGGATTCAGGCCCTTGTGAGGACCGGGATTCATTTAAAAAAATCCACCTGGACTTCCAGTAATAAAATCTCCCCTGGTCTCTGGGTAAAAAATCCCTTGGCAGTTGGAAATCGAAAAAGAGTAGCCAGCGGCGCTGCCTGGGCAAAATTTCGAGTTAAAAATCAACCCAAAGTATTTCAGGATCCTCGCCGATGCAACGGAGTTCGTGCATTGAGCTGAGTTTCTCCAGACTCAGGTTTGAGTTAGGAGGAAAAACGGAGCACTTATGAGTTAAACCGTGTGCCGTGATGTTGATCCAACGACTAAACTATATATATATATATATATATATATATATATATATATATATATATATATATATATATATATATATATATATATATATATATATATATATATATATATATATTCATCGGTGTAATGTTTACAATTTATAGTTAAACAAAAGGTTTCATAATTGATGTATACATTGTACATGAATATTTATATGTGTTTATTAATTAGTCTTCTTCTTCTTCTTCTCCGTCTCCTCCTCCTCCTCCTAATCTCACACCTCCTCCTCCTTCTCATCCTCCACCTCTTCCTCCTCCTCTTCATTCTTCTTCTTCTTCTTCTTCTTCTTCTTATTCTTCTTCTTCTTCTTCTTCTTCTTCTTCTTCTTCTTCTTCTTCTTCTTCTTGCGATCGCTCTTTGTTGACTGTTCAGTCACGGAATTTCCCTGCTTAATTAAAAGATCATATGTTAGTTTCTTCTTAGTTCCATGGAGCTTGAACATTACTATTAATTCAATGAGTCTATATATTGTTTTCTTTTTTGGCTTACTTGGCACTTTCTTTGCTTAGTCCATAAATGCGTAGTTGTGAAGCAACGAGACATAGATAAAGCATTTTTAATTACCCAGTGATACTTCATAATCTATACGATCGCTCGATTGTAAAACTATACAATGTTAAGATTTATAGAAGCAAACATTACATTCACCAGTGATGTATATCATTATTATAGCGTCATGTAAATAGTTAAACCAGTGTTGCGTATGATTTAAAGTAGGGAAACAAATAATTTATATAGTGGCATATGTTTTCTGGCATTACACACAGTCTTGCCATTTATGTATATAGTTTATAGAGTTACACACATAGTTTAGCCAGAGATCTATATGCTTTATGGGGTACATGTATAGCTAAACTAGTGATACATAAAGTTTATAAAGTAGTAAATACACTTTCATGTGCTGTTATAGTATAGCTGCTAGTGCTCTTGCTTGCTATTGCAGTGTCCGGGTTAAATATTAGACAGTGCTAAGACATTCTTCATAACAATACCGCGGCTGTGGGATCGACCCAACCTCATAAAATGGGTACCTGGCACTTTTAAGAAGGACATTTTGTGAAGAAAACGTGGCAATGGGGAGGGTGTGGGGGTTGAGTTCTTGCACCCATCTTCTAATTATGCAGCATGGGTTATGTTAATGTCTAGGTCTTCAAATCTGGAAGGTCCAAGGCATGGAAATGGGTTCTATACTTTTTAAAAATGTTTAGTAATGGGCCTCTTTATCGCCTATTGTAACTTATACACAATAAATATAGACAATGCAATGTAAGACGATGATAATGCTGAAGATAATGACAATCATAATAATAATAATTGTTATTATTATTAATAATATACCGTGGCTACACGTCTTTAAACAGCACGAGAACGTAGTAAGAAATAAATAATATTTTACCCATATTCGTGAGAAATAATTCAAATATATTAACATTAATAATCAACATGCGTTTTGTTTCCAGATGAGTTCATTTCTCACTGTAAGGCAGTCACGTTTCTGTAATATTACACACGTTTATATGTAATCACAGAACACACAACACAACAATTAGTTTAAAGATCATGAAGTGGTGCATAATGTTCTTTTAAGTTGTGCATAAATTCGTACAAAACAGTGTCTGCTCGTAGTAGCAGAAGTCTGTTAGTTACTCGTGCGAGTTGCGACCAGTGTGAAGTGCTATTTCTGTAGACTTCACATATGCATACATACACGCATATATAAACATAAACACATACAAGCACACACATATATGTATGCATGTTGGCAGTGGCGGAATAGGTCTACAAATATTGGTTGCCAGGTGGAAAAGTTGCTTAAATGACATTAACATGCCATCGTGCAAGCTGACACCCGGGTAGTCCGCCATTTATATAGAGTACGCCACAAATAGACATACAGAATTGGTGAGATAATAGTTCTAATATCTTTTAGGGTCTGACAATATCCTCCTTCAGCATTGAAGCCTTCCTGGAACCTGTGACATACAGTAACACACAAAGCGCACAAATAACTGTTACCATCACTAGTGATAAATGTTTGTGAAATTGATATGCACACCTTGAGACATCACCAATCATGGTTTGCTATTTTCAAATGAGACGAATTACAAAGTGAATTCTGTCGCGGAAGCTTATCCGTAGTATTTTGTCAAAATCCCAACGAATTTTAGTTTCATAATGTTTGATATTTCGTATTATTATTTGGCCTATTATGATTTAAGTGTGTGTTTTTTTGTTTTTTTTTTTGGTTCTTTTTTGTTTTGCGTCACCCGTACCATTCTTGATATGTGCAAAAGGAGATGGGGAGTAACGGTCGTTACCCAGGCGGACGCTATGTTGTGTAAAATAGCTCAGTCTTATCGAGAATCAATCACGCGTTCCACGATGTGTGAGGTGGACATCTAATTCACCGACCCTCCTTACTGTAGTAATGGTTTTAAGTAATATTTTGTGTGCTATTTCAGGCCTTCCACACTCAAAGATTTGTTGCTTTAAACAAAGCAAGAGTTAGTAGTGTCTGATGCGACATATGTAACTAATCTGGCTACACATATCTGTACCCAGCCTTTGACTTATGAATGTCCCCTCCAGCACACACACACATACACACTGGCTGGATAACGTTGTACCTTTCCCTAATTTCTTTGACTGTTGAAAGTAAAGCTAAATTATATTTGGTGTTCTATAGGGTCATATTTATAGTATCAAGTGTTAATCTCGCCAGTCTTACACCTGGATTGTGGTCACTGTTCTAGATCTCTTTATGCTGTTAGAATGATACGACTATCATTGCAGTTAATTGATTATCTTAATGTATATCCTATTCTTCGGGTCTCATACCGAAGTAGTTAAGTCGTTCTCCTCGCCATCCGAAGGTCGTGAGTTCTCTTCCGACCTCAGTCACTCGGTTCACAAGTGGAGCTTTTTTTTTCCCCCGGAGACCCCAAAGGGTCGTGGCTGAGCTAATAAGTTCGTGCTCTGTGTTATACTTTCAGCAGGCCACACTGCGTAAAATGACAGACATATAGGACAAAACCCATGCAATGAAGTCGTTCCTCTGTCCTTTAAACCCTGTTAATGCCTGACTGACGTGACTGTCTTCAAGAGACTTGGTGCTTTATTGACACTGTTTTCAAGACAGTAAATAGATACTTATAACTTCATCTATCCAGCTCTAGCGTCTTTCCCTCGTCTGTTGATTCATTGGCATGTGTCTAGTTCTCTCCATGAACTCCACATTGTGATTCTGTCACACCATTTTATTACTTCTATTTTGTGTACGCATCACATAATTAATATTTGCAGTTTATTAGTTGCTGTTTCCATCCATCTTCGTTTTCTGATCAGTAACTATTCACGTTAGTGCTACATAAATCAATCAGGTGCCGTCTCTGCAATGAAGGTTGGCTGCAATGGATCTCCAACATTGTCTGTCTCTCGCATTGACTGTACACTATCTTATTGTTCTATTGCTGTCAAAGATTAGCTTCATAAGTGATGTTGAATGAAAGAATGTATGAGAGGAAATAGAGAAGAAGGGCAGAATGTCAGATGAGCCTGCGTGCCCAATTCTTAACCCTTTGAAAATAACGATTGTTTGTTCTTTCGTTCGTTTGTTCGTCCATCTCTTAATGTTATCTTCCCACTGATGTCGTTGTCTACCTCTTGCTCACTTGCCCTCAACCTTGCCCTCCAGTATGGTTTTTTAAAGAGTGCTATGTCTTTTAACGTTGCCGAAATATTTCACTGGTCGCTTTATATTTTCTTTCATCAACTCTCTTTTCATTACCAGTTTTACTAGAACCTCTGAATTTGATTGTTTCTGTTTCCATGAAATACGTCATATTCCTCTGTACATGCACATCTCTAGGGTATCTATTCGACTTTCTAGTTACTTGTTTAATGTCTAGGCTTCCGCGCCATACAGTGGCGTTGAATATACATAACATTTGACAATTCTCAGTTTTAATTCGATTTTAATCTCTCTAGATATTAATACTGATTTCATGCTAATGAAAGCATTTTTGGCCACTCCTATTCTCTTTTTGATTTCTATTTCACTTCTGCCATCATCTATTATTACATGCCTGTGATTGAAGAAACGTGTTACGTATTCTAGTATCTCCCCGTTTACTGAGATGCTCATCGATGGCCTTTCCTTTCTATTTCTAATTATCATAGTTTTCGTTTTTTAGGGTGTTAATATCTCAGTTACATTGTTTACTTGTTCCACTAGGTTTTGTAACTCTTGTTCGCTTTCTGCCACTAAAACAGTATCGTCAGCATATCTAAGATTGTTTATGATTTCAATTGATGTTAAGTCCATGAGTTAACTTGTTTAAAGGGACGCAGAGGTGTTTCCAAGGCACCAGGGCCGGGTTATATACTGGCCAAGACCTATTGATGCGTCCTCGACGAGCGTCCTGGGCAACAGGTCCCTTCGGGGTCCTGGCTAAAGTCAGTAGGATCGCCGATTCCTCTGAAGCCGGAGAGTGTCTGCCTGTACGGCGAGGAACCACCAGTCTGCACACCAATAAGCCAGACATGGGACAACGGATACTCACGCAAACCTCAGGTCCTGTATGACATCACACTGATGTTGGACAACAGGATGCCTTCATCCGACATACAGGACTTCGCGTTGGAGCTCAAGCCAACGAACACAAGCAAGCAAGCAAGCAACTTGTTTAAAGATTCTTTCTGTGTGTAGGTGGTTGAAGAGAATTAGAGACAATACCCATCCCTGCCGTACTCCTCTCTTTATCTCTATGGGCGACGAATAATTATTTCCGCAACAAACTGACGCCACTTGTTCCCTGTACAAGTTACTAATAAGTCTGATGTCCTTTCCGTCTACTCCTGTATCTTGAAGGCATGTAATAAGTCGTTCATGTTGAACTCTATCAAAAGCTTTCTTGTAGTCTATAAAACACACATATATATATATTTTTCTGAACTTCTATGTATTTTTTCAATTATCATCCTTAAACAGATTATTGCTTCTCTGGTGCCGCTTAGTGTTACATACTATAGATTAGTTCTAAGTTTAATTTCTTTTGACTTCTACACACTTCCCAGTGTTACAAATATCCCTCTCGCCTTGTATATTTTTATTTTGATATATTTATTTGTTCCCCAATTGCTGTCTACATCGTTACCTAGATAGGGTGTATGATTTCGCCTTTTACAGTTAGATTTCACAATTGGTGATGATTATTTGCTGGGCTATTCTAATTTATACCTCCAATGCAAACTAAGTCTCAATGTTTAGCCGTAGAAAGTATATATTTAACTGTAGGAGCTCGTCTGTGATCACGTACAACTAGTGATTTTTTTCCACAAAATTATCCTTATATGCCATCCCATCTTTTCAAGAATTACGTGACGCACGAGAAATTGCGAAAGATAGAAATTAGAATCATTTTAGCGGGTTGTAATGAGTGATGATAGCTCTAATATATAATTAATAACCATGCTAAAATAGACAGATATAGAGATCATAAACATGAGAGAGGGGGAGGGAGAGAGAAAGGAGGGGGGAGAGACAGAGAGAGAGAAACAGAGAAATAGACATACAGAGAGCTACATGGTGCTTTAATTACATTATAATATGCGAGCCGTTATCTCTAATAGGCATTTGTAAAAACGGGTGCAGTAATCGATATAAATACAATGTAAAGTCATATTAACAATTGAATTCACAGTTCACATTATCAGTTTCTGCAATAGTCGTAATTGAATTTCTCCCAATGACTTTAGACACTCCATGACACGTCCACTACAAGAACAAACCCTTTCAGGTTCACTTGAAGCAGTACATAGATTCCCTCCGAATATCTCAGTAATGAAGACATGCCCCTTTGAATTAACAGTTTGATAAAGTTGCACCACTGTCACGCCTATCTTCCCGTCATTTCATGTCACGTGGAGCCAGAGTCGTGCAACTTTGCTTCTTCTATCCCTATCTTGAAAATTGGCGTTTGAAACAAGGTCACAGCAGACACCACAATAGCAATGAGATAGATGAAGAAGAATAGTCTGTCCAAGACGAGGGCAACGAGCTTCCATTCCCGAGCCAGATATTCTTTGTTAGCTTTCTCCGCGTTTTTGTCTGCCATTCTCTTCAAATGTCTTTTTATATCGCGAACCTCAGCCTCTAGCAGGCCAAACTGTGAAGACACCGGGTTAATCCGTTCTGGGGGATCAGTCTCATTTCCCAGGCCGTTAGTTAACTGTTTCCAGTTTTCTTCAGGCTGAAGCTCGTACACACCCACACGATCATACTTGAACTCAACATGACGTCTGTCTTTGTGTCTCATGTAGCTGACATTGTTACAGCCAGCATTACTTGACAGCGCTGGCCCACTTTCCAAGGAGTCATCGCCGCCGCCGTAAACAACGCTATTTCTCCTTTCCTCCCTTTCTTTCTTGTCCATAAGGGTATCTCGCATGCATAATACTTTGGCAAAGAAATCCAGCATCAGCTGAAACAAACAACACATAGTGGCTTATCAGATGAGAATGAAAGGATGAGACATCTTTTATATTTTGTGATAAATACAATAAGCACTATAGTTTTTAATGCCCACTAACACATTAATAAACAACACGTGTGTTGCTCTCTCACAGTGCACCAAGGTTAATACGTATGCGTTATATTCCACTGCACATAATTTCACACATTCCTTATTCACATTATAACTGTCAGGTTTATGAGCATGTATCGAAGAGACAGACGGCATGTGGTGTATCAATATAGTAAGTTATATAGAAATAAGTGCACTTGTATTGATTGGTTTTCCAAGATGAGAAAAGATTGAAATAGAATCAGAGAGCACACTGATCATCATGTGGCTTGCCATCTGGCGTGGGCGCTAATGTCTCTCCACAGATCTCAATGTTTTACATATATTTTGCTGATTATATCCATCTAAGCTGGTCTCCATCGCCAAAGGCTTGCGAACGCAATTCGTGATTCGCTTACCACTCGTTCGAAACACTGCGGCGACCGATTTGGCGGCAGACCGTGTGGCGCTAGGGTTTTAACGTGTTGGTATAGGAGCCGGTCGTTCAGAAAGCAATGACAAACTACTGAACGTAAAACTTGCCAAGACATCAACAACAACAGTAAAATGCTGGTGTTGTCAGCGATGCCCTGTAAATAGGATATTTTTTTTTTAATTCGCATATCCTTTTACAGGACATCGCTGTCATATCCTTTTACAGGACATCGCTGTCAACAGCAGCATCTTTCAGCTGTCTGTTGATTTCTTGGCAAGATTACGCTCAGTAGTTTGCCATTGCTTTCTGTTATGCAACGAAAAAATAACCCTCTATTGCACCGTTTCAGTCCATCCTGCATCATTTCTCTCGGTCTAATCTGGCTCTTCTCCCGCTGATCTGTCTAGTCCTCACAATTTTGTCCAATGTCTATCTTATTATATCACCAAAGAACGCTGTTTGTCGCTTTCTTATAGTTGTATATAATGTTCTTCTTTCATTATCCGTTTCTAAGCACTCGTTATTAGTAATGTTGGCAGTACTAGGGATTCGTCCCAGGAACCACACATCCATCGCTTCCAAACTCTGCTTAATGTGTTCATTCACGTTCCACAATTCACTGCCACACAACAAAACAGGTTCTATGTAACATGTCGGTACTCCTTTTTTTTGGCATTCACAGAAAGAGAATGATTGCTTAAAATACTTTTCATTGTCTGAAATGCAGCTTTTGTTTGACCTACTCTGCCCATAATCTTCTGTACATCTTCATCTGATGTTATGATTGCTCGTTTATATTTAAAAGTGTAGACTAGATAACAGAAGAAAAAGTAAAACTGAACACGGATTCTTAGCTGCCACCTACAACGCCCCGCTGGAGAAGCGATGGTGCTTCAACAACTAGTTACTCCAAGTGTACTTGTTTCCTTAGTGGGACGTTACCGTAACTTTTATGTGGAAATTCAAATCCGATATTCTTATAGCTTTAAGTTGTTTAGAATGTTCAGTGTGTCCACGGAACTCTACTTCTTTCCGTTGCAACTATGAATGTCAATTAATAAATACCCATACATTTAGTTCTTTTATTTCATTGAGTCCACAGTTGTGCCAGGAATGAATGAGTTCTGCAGACAGCTGATACAACACCGCTGCTCACGATGATATAATCAGTGGAGTACGGGGTCGAATGAAGGATACAGACGAAACTCTAAAGCTAGTTCGACTGAACGATCCTAGAGTAAAACCTGGTCGAGCACATCATTGGCCGACTTCTAGGTCAAGAGAGTAGATGTAACCAAAGTCTCATGGGAACAGTGAGCAGATATAGTTTGGGATGGCCCAATGTGCAGTGACGTCGTTCGACATAACATAACATAACATAACATAACATAATATAACATAACATAACAAGATGTCATAGCGTGAAAAGAAGGAAAGGGGGAGGAGTGTTAGCACTGTGACTAGAGCGCTCGCGTGACGATGTGATGGTCATGTATTTGAATCCCCATTGAGGACGGCATGTTTTCATTGACCTAGACTTACAGGCCGAGCCAGCCTAACATTGTTATCAGGAAATGTTCCGGGAAGTAAAACAGTTGGCGGAATAATGACCACATCACCCATCGAGTGCCGATGGGCCTATATAAAACTAATCCGCACGCAAAAATCAATCCAGCGCGCTAGAAGTCATAGCAAGTGTATGGACTACACTTGAGTTCAAAACGAACAAACGCAAAAAAAAAAAAAAAAACACGTGTAACCGTATATTCTTCCTGTGCCTTCCTAGACCTGCCCCATGTAAAACTATATACTTTCAGGTGTCATTCAATACCACCTACAGAGGATTCTCCTTGTCGACTGTTCCACTAAGTTACTTTTTTTTCCTCTGGAGCACCCTGTCCCTGTCATAAATATATATTGCATGCACACTATGGGCATATCCTTTCTGCATCAAAACATAACTCTCATGGCCTTATTTTGCATGCATGCGTTACAGCTTCTCCAGATGGCTGTACGATAATATCAGCAATCCCAGCCCATAGCCCATAATTGAAATAACTGGCGCTTTATATATAGTGGGCCCGAAAATACACGGACTAGTATTAGTGCTGGGCTGCATTAAAAAATAGGTTATTAACCCATCCAGACAACCATCAGAGTTTTACACAAAAAGCAATATTCTAAACTAATGAGTAAAAAGTAAACTTGATTCCCACAGAGATGAATAAATAACATAACTGAAGCAGCAGCTACCACATAGCCGGTTGTAGAAGTCTATCAATATCCTGGCACTGCTAGACATAGAATAAAAGAGAAGAGGAAGAAGATTAAATTGATATCCATAACTCTTTTGTCCACACAATTAATATCTGGCTCATCAGAAGTTAAATTAATGTATTACGTCTGAGAAGGTCAGAATAATAATTAGGATAGAGTATGATAAAATACCCACAGAATGTGGCAGAATATTCAAAATTAAATAACTGGCAATAACACAAACACGCACGACAGCATGTGGTGGTGACTGATTACAACAGATCTTCTATGCAGGGTTATCAACTGATGATGATGAACAACAGTGCGGGACAGAAATAAATAATTTAATATCATTGTTTGGCTAATGCAGACATCTGGGAATTGTTATTTCCACCAGAGCAGAGAACACGAACACTTTGAAACAACACAACAGATGATGAGCTTTTGAATATATCACCGTGTAGAATTGGGCCGCAGGGCGTGTGCCCAGGATGGCTGGAGTGATTATAACCACATTGTCGGTGTCCAGGAGACATTTCTAGTCCAAGATAAATTATCGCTTGCCACATGACGTCGCACAGACCAGGGGTTGTGCCGATACCAGATGGATAATATCTATTGCCATGTTTAGGCTGACACAATATCAATCTCTGAGACATGGATGAGGCCACTGCAATCATAAGATGAAATATCAATCTCAGGACAAATTCTGAAGTCACAATAACAAGACTAGACATAAATCTCAGGACAACAATTGATGCCAATATAATAACGAAAGATCAATCTCAGAACAACATCTGGAGAAAAAACAAAACAAACAAACAATAAAACCAAAGATCAATATCAGGACAATATATGGAGTCACTATAATAACAAACCAAAAGATCAATTTCAAGGCAATATATGAAGTCACTATAATAACACAACCAAAGATCAATCTCAGGACAATATCTGAAGTCATTATACTAATAAAAACAAAGCATCAATCTTAAGACAACATTCAAAGACACTGAAGTAAAAAGACCAAATAGCAATCTCTGGACAACACCCGAAGCACTATATTGATAAGACAAATTAGTGCACATGTTTTAATAACATGTATAGAAGACACTAGAAAGAGGCAGTGGTCAAAGAAGAAACTGGGGTCTTCGTTGCATAGGGTACTCACTGGACGCCTGTTGGTTCTAGGCTCAGATCTATATCGAGACGTGGTATGTTCTAAGTTTCTAGGTCGACCTACTTACAAAGCCTTCAAATCTTGTGACTCCCTATTGGACTCGAATCAAAGCGAGATCGTGTCCTTACTCTTGTCGTTAAAATGACTTTATGACTTAAGGTATTTAAAGACTTTCTCATCTCTCGCTAGGTCCATCGATGTACCTATCAAAATATCGGGTAGGATAAGCCAAACCATCCGAATGCTCATTCCCTTTTACGAGCGGGGCCGTGTACGCCTGTGCGCTCACACACACACACACACACACACACACACACACACACACGCACGCACGCACGCACGCACGCACACACACACATATTCATTGCTGCCACGTTTGTAGCATCCTGAAAGAATCACTGATGCCAAAAGTAAACATGTTCCTAGCATATTCATCACGTGATAATTCGTCTTTTTCATCGTCCCCCTTTCGAGGGAAGTGGGGCACACCTAGTTATGTACCTCAAACGTCTGTATGCCCGACATTAACATGTATTTATGTAAGATTTCCTTCCTCTAGACAGATTCCATCCAGGGTAACTGGCTCTACCCGCGGGTAGGTTTTCCTTTTCAACAAGTTTTCCAGGACAACAGCTTATAGGCCTGCTCTCTGCGATTTCCAACTGCCGTGGGATGTTTAGAGTGTGCTGCATGTACACGCGACCTATGTGATACACGTGATCAGAAGTACGTACCCTTCTGAAGATCCGAGGCACCTTGGTGCCCGGTCCATGGAAGTACAGGTTGACGATGACCACTGACAGCAGAGTGGACAGAGTGATGAGGATCATGTTGAGGCAGTAGTATGCTCCTGGCAGACAGTAAGTAATGGTTGGAAACATGGCTTATGGAGTATCATAGTGACATTTTGAAGATATATATCATTGTACATTATTAAATGTTAGTCTCAGTAAATCAATAGAAACATGTATAGAAGTATGGAGTATCACAGTAACAACTTGAAGATATGTATCATTGTGCATCATAAAAATATAGTCTTAGTGGATCAATAGAAACGTGTATAGAAGTATGGAGTATCACAGTAACAACTTGAAGATATGTATCATTGTGCATCATAAAAATATAGTCTTAGTGGATCAATAGAAACGTGTATAGAAGTATGGAGTATCACAGTAACAACTTGAAGATATGTATCATTGTGCATCATAAAAATATAGTCTTAGTGGATCAATAGAAACGTGTATAGAAGTATGGAGTATCACAGTAACAACTTGAAGATATGTATCATTGTGCATCATAAAAATATAGTCTTAGTGGATCAATAGAAACGTGTATCAGTGTAACCTGTCAAAATTATGTGTGTTACTGTGGAACACACACATACACGTATATGGTTATACACACATACCATCACCAAGAAGCAAGTCCTATGCAGAAAATCAACTTAAAAGATTATAATTTAAAAGCGCAGCATAAAAAACTTAAAAGCAGATCAATTTAAAATAGTTCAAAGCAGAAGACTTTAACTTAAACGAGATCAATGTAAAAGAGTTCACCATAACATGCATACTTCAACTTAAAGTAGAGCATTTTAAAAGAGAAACATAAAAGAGTCCAACTTAAAAACAAAACAAGACTTCAACATTGTAGGGAAATTTTCCAGGTAACTCTCTCTCTCTCTCTCTCTCTCTCTCTCTCTCTCTCTCTCTCTCTCTCTCTCTCTCTCTCTCTCTCTCTCTCTCTCTCTCTCTCTCTCTCTCTCTCTCTCTCTCTCTCTCTCTCTCTCTCTCTCTCTCTCATATCTCAAAAGTAAACAACTATAACTTAACAACGCAATTGGTGAAACTGTGAAACATTTACCTATAAGAGGAATGCTGGACGCAGCGGGCGGTGTCGATTCAGCCAGAAGCAACAAGAGCACAAAGAATGCCACGAAGATATTCATCCCTGCAATTAAAAAACCAGAAGCCATTGTTAACGCCGCTTTGATGTGCAGATTTTTGCTGAGCCAACGACAAACACAACTGTTGTAGACAGATTGCAATCGTGTTAACAATCGTTTTGCCAATAGTTATTTTCCCGTACACTAAACGACATTAACGTCTGCATTAAATCATGCATGAACCTGGCTAATAACCTGCGATTTTGTAATTATAACAATGCTTAGACACCTAGGTTTGGTTTTTTCCACTTCGGTTTCGCGTGTTTGTCTTGTTCTGAACGTTATCTTCTGCCGACAGACCATTTGCTTGTCAGGAGAAGTTGATGAAATCGCCCCGTGTTGCGAATTGAAATACATGTGTGAGTGTACATAGTAATGAGATAGTGTGTCGTCTTGTGGGAGGCTCTAACAGATAGGAACTTCTGAATTATTATAGCATAAGTGACATGTCTTGACATCCGCAGCATACAGAATGCAGTACATCTCTCTCTCTCTCTCTCTCTCTCTCTCTCTCTCTCTCTCTCTCTCTCTCTCTCTCTCTCTCTCTCTCTCTCCTCTCTCTTTTCTCTCTCTCTTTCTCTACACACACACACAGTAACACACACACGCACACACACACACACACACATACACACACACACACATATATATATATATATATATATATATATATATATATATATATATAGATATATATATAGTAGTAGTAGTAGTAGTAGTAGTAGTAGTAGCAGCAGCAGCAGCAGCAGCAGTAGTAGTATTATATATATATATATATATATATATATATCTCGAGGGGAAGAGAAGAACGGAAAGGCAGAGAAGTAAATATCAGGATGGTTTGGCCACTTGGTATGGTCGAGACAAAAACACTGATCCCCGACTCTAGTGATCGCGTGAGATGGCGAAACATGACCGCCCATGCTTATCGGCAGGAAATATAATGATGGTGACTTTGCACCACGTCTCTCTTATTAAGGCCAGCTGAAATGTCTATGATATCTTGCCATTTCTCTTATCTCATACGCCAGCATGCCCAAGGTCCCTGCATATCTTGTTTCCGTTTTCGTGCTGGTCGACTTCATTTCTTCCAGAAGCAATGCCTTTTAGGACTGTTTATTCCAAGCCAGTTAGTTAGTTACTGGCGGTTCCAACTTCACGGCAAAGGGTTGCCCCATAATGCTCTGTTCATGTGCCAGTAATTAGACGTTTAAAATGGACAAAGTGTTTCAGTTTCAGAAGCATGATGTTGTTATGAACCAGTGTTCTTCGATGCTAATACTTTGTAAACTATCACTATTCTTCTTCTTTGTCCACGATATTCTACGAGTTTTTCTGTTGCATGCAATAGAAAATATACAACTGAAAAACAAATGAGTGTAATTAAAATTAACGGAACTGAATAAACAGCAATAGCAAGCAATTAACGTTGGAATGACATAAGAGAAATCAATGAAGGTGTAACTGTTACCATGATCATTAAAGCTTTACCTAGCTGCATTTTCGCTGGGGACTCTGGTGGCAGCCAGAACAAAACCAGAGTCAGGCTGGACAATAGAACGCAAGGCAAAATAAGAATGTAGTTGTAGAAAGCCACTTTTCTGCGTATGACCAGTCTGAAGATTAGGTCAACATATGGTTCAGGGCAACAGGGATAGTACTTGACGTTTCTTTCTCCTGTTGAAGTTTCTATATCCCACTCGTTGCTGAGAATGTAGTCCGTCAACTCGAAACCGGTCGTTGTATTGTAGTGAAACTGTGAAGTATATTAATACTGAATAATACATTATGGCTACATAGTCATTTGAGAATGTTGAAAGAATTATACGTTGTACTCAATAGCTTCTTCACAAATTTTCTGCTCTTTGTAGGGCATTACGATTAACCCTGGTTGATTTCTTAGGCAGGTTTACATTCAGTAGTTTGCCATTCATCTGCTTTCTGAACAAGAAGTCAACGTTTGAGCTCTATTGACCGGTGTAGGAGTGAACTCCCTACCTCGCCATCAGAATGAGAGGACATAAAATGATATTAGATAACACATTCAACATGGCGCAGATCTTTTGCAGAACGTCGCCCTCGCTACGGCCAGCTGAAAAATGTCTCTAGCTCTTGCAACTTCTAATGCAGTTCCCCACCTCGAGTCAAAAGTGTCTTTATTGTCCTGTACCCGCCTCCATGGTGGTCGACTTGTTACTCCTAATTTCAGAATCCACGCCTTGCATTACTGTTCTCTCAAAGCCTCTATAACATTTAATATTGCCAAAGTACTTCAGCCTCAGAGACATGATACTGACTATCAGCCAGTCTTTTTTAAGAACACGACAGCCGGTGTGATAATTAAAAGCCGTGCTGGCCACGCCGGGATTCCAACCTGCCACTTCCAGATGGCATTATATCCGGGTGTGCGTAAACTTGCTGTATCTGACTTCAAGGTTAGTGGTTTCATTCCACACTGAACTCTGTTGGACTTTGAGGTTCACTTCTCGTTCAGAAGCAATGACAAAGTTCTGACAGCAAAACTGTAGAAAATCAATCTGGAGTTAATCACAATGTACTGCGAAGGACATGCGACATTAATGTAGTCATCCGCTGCAGCCTTCAGTTGTGTATTGTCTAGCATGTATATCTCCTAGTCTCTACTTCTGTTCTCTGCTTCTGTGAGTGTCGATCAATACATTTGAATTTATTTCTCTGCTATTTTAATTACCCCCAAGGTTTACCAAACAACTGATGCTTCCGAGCATTGCACTCGATGTTTTTACACATGTGCGCTTCAGCGTAACTTTTATATTTACACACATTCCAGCTGACACAAGCGTGTGCTGCCATTTAGCATTATGTTCTACAGAAATTGGAACAACATAATTACAATGTAACAGTTATATACAATTATCATTAACAAGGAGAATATGAATGGCCAAAAATGCTTTCAACGGCATGAAATCAATATTAACATCTAGAGAGATTAACAACGCATTAAAAATGAGAATTGTCAAATGCTACGTATAGTCAACGCTACTGTATGGCGAGGAAGCCTGGACATTGAACAAGTAATTAGAAAGTCGAATAGACGCCCCGGAGATGTGGATATACAGACGAATATGTCGTATTTCATGCAAACAAAAACAATCACATGCAGATGTTCTAGAAACACTGGGAATGAAGAGAGAGTTTGCGAAAGAAATAAAGAGGAGGCGAATGAGATATTTCGACCACGTTAAAAGACATGATACGCTTATAAAAACCATACTGGAGGACAATGTTGAAGGCAAGCGAGCAAGAGGTAGACAACGATATAAGTGGGAAGTTAACACCAAGAGATGGACGAACATCAGCCTGACAGAATGTACAGTCAGGGCGAGAGACAGACAGTGTTGGAGGTCCATTGCAGTCTACCTTCATTGTGGAGACGGCATCTGATTGATTGATTGATCATTAACACAGGTTGGTTGGCTGGTTAGATGGGCGATTTGTTGATTGGTAGGTTGATTATTTGATTGACTAGTTGATTGTTTTGTTGATTGGTTGGTTGATTGGTTGGTTAATTGGTTGGTTGGCTGGCGAATCCTCTGGAATACTAAGTTAAAACGCATGGAGTCCGACGCATTGGCGTTCAGGTCGCATGAATTCTGAAACATTTTTGGATCTGTCGAAGTAGACTTCGTGTAGAGACTTTTCTCCCGACCAGATATCAGATACCAAGGTACCATTTCCGCAGTGAATGTGTTGCTGAGCTCTGGTCCCTCTCTCCAATCTCAGAAGACAGCGGCGTGAATTATACTGGTACATACCTTCTCATAAACGTAGCGACATATTAGCATGTAGCCAAGTCATGATTCAAAACAGCACATACGGAATGGCTTGTGTTAAGCATGAACTGACGATGTTTCCTTTGGGTGTTTTAGGGTATTTCATTTTCAACAGACCCCATCCTAATACCCATTGGGCATTGAGATCATTAAGGTATTGAGAGAGGTAGAACTATCTCGGGTCAATGATAAAAAATAGATAAGTTAACACAGAGATAATATGCAGAATAATTCGAACAAAGGCAGCATTCCAGCAGACCTGGAACATTATGTGGGTCCTTGCTAATCAGTAAACAAGGAACCCCTAGAAGCTTCAGAGCTGTGGTTTTACAAATAAATATCGAAAAATCATTGGAAAGCCAAAATAAGCAGTCTGGACGTTTTGAAAGAGACAAGGAAACAAAGACAATTTATCACAAACATCAAAAAGAGGCACTCATCGTTAGTTGGCCACATTACGAGAAGACAATAACTAGAACATATTCTGACAATTGGAAGGATTTGTAGATAGACAGTTAGAAGAAGAGAGCGAGAGAAAATTCTTCGTAATCTTAAGCCATGGTAAAGAAGGATGTCAGCACAATAATTGTTACAAGCCAATTGAGATCTAAAGATATGTAAAATGCATGCTATTGTTGCGCCAGTCGGCAAGACACTTTATGATGATGAAAGTGATGATGAAATAACAGCATGGACATAAAATAATTTAAAGTGTGTCAACTAATGCCGAAACACATGCAACAACACAATAGATAAGATATGGCGAACTACCCCTTTATAAAGAATACCTTTAGGTCCAGCTTGGAGCCATCATATGTCCATGAACCAAATTTCAGATGACATCTCTGGACGTCGAAAGGGAAATGTCTGATATCGATAGAGCAGGAGCTTTTGAACACAGCTTGTGGGATCCAAACCACATCTCCGTTACTGGACAATACACAGAGCGCTTCCCTTTTCTCTTCCAAACGTGTATCGGCGCTGAAAGATATAATACCATTAAAGTGTGGCACAATTGATAGAGTTTCTTACTATGACCATTCCATTATGTACAATTTAAGAGACAGAATTGTGACATACAATTAGAAACTGCATAAGTATTAGAATCCCTTGTAAATACGCCAAATAAAGTGGTTGTGTAATTTTGTTAAAATGAGACTCAGCTACTATTTTGTGCAATGATACATATTTGTTTAACCTGACCTGGATTACCAGGTCTAACCGGTCTAAAATGGGCAGCTAAAAATTGTCGTGTGAAGTACAGGAGGCCGGTGAGATACTGACCATCTCACCCATCGAGGGTCGCATGATCTAGTGGATAAAGCACTTTAAGCACAACCCGCCTCAAGGGGTATAAAGTGTCCTACTATTGTATTTCATGTTGACTGCACAAAGGCTTTTAATATAGTAAGCATATCAACAAGATCCTGTAGAAATAGATACATGAGTGGGTTAAATCAAAAGCTGTGTGCAGCAAAGATCCATGATGTCTCCAGCCTGTCTTTTCTTCCCTTAATAGTGAACATATGAAGAGTAGTTTAGAGAAGAGGAGATGCATTCCCATCAGAGGACATAACATCAAAAATGTAAGATATGTTGATGATGAAGATATGTTGATGATGTAGTGCTTACTGCCAGCTCTGTGTCGAAGGAGTTACGAACGTTAGTCGTAATCCTGCATATCGCGTTCGAAACACAGCTGAAGGCGATTTGGCAGCAGACCACCTGCGTTGACTTTTTATAAAAATTGTATTAGTGCCAGGCGTTCAGAAAGCAATGGCAAACTACTGAATGTAAACTTGCCAACAAATCACAACAGCAAAAATGCTGGTGTTGACTGCAACGTCCTGTAAAGGATATGCAACTAACTAAGATTGAAGTAAATGTGGACCAATCTTCAACACGTGAATCGAGATCACAGATCAGCCATAACAGCTGATGGAATGTGCTTTGTAGAGATTAAAACAAGATTTGCTATTGCAAATGCAGCCTTTTGCAAGAAGAAAACATAACAATAAACAGATGTCAATTGCAGTGAGAAAGAGAAATGTGAAGTGTTATATAGAACCTATGCTGTTATCTGCATGTGACACAAGGACAATAAGTAGAACAGACGTGCTGAAACATATAGTGGCAAAGAAAAATGGTTTCTTAAGAACATGTTAAGAATAAAATGGGCGGACAGAAAAACTAATGAGACAGTTTTACAAGAAACATAGGAAAACCATAAAGTGATTCTAGAAATTAGACATAGACAATTAACGATTTTTGGGCACGTTACGAGGAGACATAACCCTGAAAACAGTGACAATTGGCAAACTTGGCGAAAAAAGGACAAGGGAGAAGACAAACAGATAAATACTTAAATAGTTTGGCTTCATGACATAACCTGGAGAAGAGCACAGAACTTGATCCAAGACTCGATGTGAGATGGCGATGATGTGAGATGGCGATGATGTGAGATGGTGATGATGTGAGATGGTGATGATGTGAGATGGCAATGATGTGAGATGGCGATGATGTGAGATGGCGATGATGTGAGATGGCGATGATGTGAGATGGCGATGATGCCAGATGGTGATGATGTCAGATGGAAATAATGTGAGATGGCAATGATGTGAGATGGTGATGATGTGAGATGGTGATGATGTGAGATGGCAATGATGTGAGATGGCGATGATGTCAGATGGCAATGATGTGAAATGGCGATGATGTGGGTTGGCGATGGTGTCAGATGGTGATGATGTGAGATGGCAATGATGTGAGATGACGATGATGTCAGATGGCAATGATGTGAGATGGCAATGATGTGAGATGGCGATGATGTGAGATGGTGATGATGTGAGATGGCAATGATGTGAGATGGCGATGATGTCAGTATGGCAATGATGTGAGATGGCGATGATGTGAGATGGCGATGGTGTGAGATGGCGATGGTTTGATATGGCAATGATGTGATATGGCGATGATGTGAGATGGTGATGATGTGAGACGGCGATGATGTGATATGGCGATGATGTGAGATGGTGATGATGTGAGATGGCGATGATGTGAGATGGCGATGATGTGAGATGGCGATGGTGTGAGATGGCGATGATGTGATATGGCAATGATGTGATATGGCGATGATGTGAGATGGTGATGATGTGAGATGGCGATGATGTGAGATGGCGATGATGTGAGATGGCGATGATGTGAGATGGCGATGATGTGAGATGGTGATGATGTGAGATGGCAATGATGTGAGATGGTGATGATGTGAGATGGCGATGATGTGAGATGGTGATGATGTGAGATGGTGATGATGTGAGATGGTGATGATGTGAGATGGTGATGATGTGAGATGGCAATGATGTGAGATGGTGATGATGTGAGATGGTGATGGTGTGAGATGGTGATGATGTGAGATTGGCAATGATGTGAGATGGTGATGATGTGAGATGGTGATGATGTGAGATGGTGATGATGTGAGAATGGCGATGATGTGAGATGGCGATGATGTGAGATGGTGATGGTGTGAGATGGTGATGATGTGAGATGGCAATGATGTGAGATGGTGATGATGTGAGATGGTGATGATGTGAGATGGCAATGATGTGAGATGGTGATGATGTGAGATGGCGATGATGTGAGATGGCGATGATGTGAGATGGTGATGATGTGAGATGGCGAGCCATGGCAATCCCATGCTTATCAACATGGCACATGATGATGGCAATGTTTGCCATTGCCATATGACCGAAGGAGGTCTGTATGAAGATCCAGAGCAAGTCCAATAATCAGATGGAGAGATTCTATCACGTCCTTTTCTGATCCTGTTACTGCAACTCCTCCTCCTCCTCCACTCCCCCCCCCCCCCACCCTCTCTTCTCCTCCTTCCCCTAATTTCCTAAACATCATCCTCCTTCACCTTCTACTTTTTCTTCTAGGACGGCATTACGGAGAGCCTCTCTCTCTCTCTCTCTCTCTCTCTCTCTCTCTCTCTCTCTCTCTCTCTCTCTTCTCTCTCTCTCTCTCTCTCTCTCTCTCTCTCACACACACACACACACACACACACACACACACACACACAACATGAACGCAGTCAGAACACACATCATGCAGGAGGCAAAATAAGTTCAACTTTCTCCTTGGTTTACCAACAAACGTCGACTGGAAGTCATCGTCCTTATGAGAATACAGAGTAGACATGTAATAAATAGTC
This sequence comes from Cepaea nemoralis, assembly GCA_014155875.1. Lineage (NCBI taxonomy): Eukaryota > Metazoa > Mollusca > Gastropoda > Stylommatophora > Helicidae > Cepaea > Cepaea nemoralis. The sequence goes on along the minus strand of JACEFZ010014756.1, from coordinate 17,543 downwards.
GGATCATTTTATACACAGCCATTGGCACATATATTAGTAGAAG
>JACEFZ010014756.1:0-10000 GCA_014155875.1 Cepaea nemoralis | reverse complement strand
AAGAAGAAGAAGAAGAAGAAGAAGAAGAAGAAGAAGAAGAAGAAGAAGAAGAAGAAGAAGAAGAAGAAGAAGAAGAAGAAGAAGAAGAAGAAGAAGAAGAAGAAGAAGAAGACGATGGAGGAGGAGGAGGGGGAGTCGAAGTTGCTTGTAGTCAATAGATAAATTTCTCCAATGTAATCAGTTCCACAATGTACTGTCGGAAACATTCAGGAATCCATTAGCAGCCCTCTTCCAGCATCCTATTGTTCAGCCCTCCATCTATCACACGTTCACCTGTATTACACGCTTCAATGTCTGCCTGTCTACCAATATGTTTTCCATCATCAATCATTCCTCAGCTGCTACCTGTGTGCACAAGAACTCACCCTTCCCCTGGCCACATAAAATATTGTTGAAATTTAAATATCTATAACTACTCAGCTAAAAGTAATTAAAATACACTCTTGTTCGCGGCGTTATGGTCCAATTGTTTTCTATGGCCATGACATGTGGGACGTGGGTTGGCTGGTATTCCTTTGTGTGTACTTGGTATAGGCGTTTTACAAAGGTTGGCAGGTAAAATGGGTACTGATTTTGAATAATTCCTGATTCCATAATGTACCTTTGCGTTTTCTTTCTTCTTTTGTCCTGCTGCTTTACCATGAAACGTCGTAAGCAGGATGTAGATTATGTTCTGTGTCTCATAAAGTCCATGATTTCTACTGATTTATGTCCAAAATCAGAGACATTTAGTTATGCATGTTTTCGATATAAGTCTCCCGTGTTCTTCTCCGCTTTGATTGATATATGCTTCTGTTATTTTTGTGTGTGTGTCTACTTTCATTAATATTTAAATTCCCCAATGGCTTGCTCGGTCTGTCTTAGTAACGTCCTTAACTGAGCACTTTCGCTTAAACACACTTGGTAGAACCAGATTGTTCACTGAATTTCAGTTTCTTAATTCACAGCAAAACACTCGTGTTGTTTACACCGCCATCTTATAAACCTGCCGCCCTCTAAAAGTACCGAAGAGTTTAACATTAGTAATCTAATAGTACCCGAGAGTTTACAAATGCAGACAAAGCCCCAACCTCGATGAAGGACGAATCTCAACTGCATCTATTCACAGCAGAGGGCGGAAAACACACTACAGTGTGCAAATGCACCTCTGAAGACCGAGTATATCTACTGGGTCAAATGGACAACTCTGGAGTGCCCTATGCTAATCCAAGTATCTGTTACTTCTTGGAAACATAAAAGGTTGCAAAAGTCTGAGACGCAGTCCACAACTACTACACTGAACATCCAAAGAAACTCAAAATGGAGATGGCAAGTAGATCCAGAGTCTTGTCGCGATCAGTGATGAATGGGAGGTATGCAAAAAATCTGCTACATGACGACGTAATTGGTAATTGGTTCAACCCTAGTTGAGTGTGGATTTGATTTACGTTTTAAGAACTTTTGTAGAAGATGTTTAGACTTTTCCGAGAAGAAAGGTTCGTGACGTAGTGAGCTTGCATCCCACTTGATTGTGCTTTCACCAAAGGGAGTGCATATATCTTTTTTTTTTTTTTTGTTAAATATAATTAAGGAAAATATAACCACAGCAGATTCAATATTCATCGCTAAAACTGCCACATTTATTGATCTACAGAGAATGAGATATATTAAATTAGTTTTATATTGTAGTTTTGTGATATTCATGAGTTGTATTGCTAGTAATGGTTATGGTCGTCACTAGGAAGAACAAAGTACTTCAATGTAATAAACAAGTAAATGGGAATATTCTTCAACAAGTGAATCGATACAATTATCTCGGAACAGTCATAACATCTGATGGTAGATGCCTTGAAGAGATTAGAACAAGAATATCTATGGCGAAAGTAGCCTTTAGCAAGATGAAAAACATTCTGACCAATAAAAAGATGTCAATTGAAACGAGAAAAAGAGTGTTGAGGGGATACATAGAGCCTGTTCTTTTGTATGGATGTGAAACTTGGACAATGTGCAGTCAAGCTGAAAAACATCTGATGGCTGTAGAAATGTGGTTTCTGAGGAAAATGCAAAGAATACCATGGACAGATAGAAAAACAAATGACCAAGTACTACAGGAGACAAATGAACATCGTAAATTGATTAGGAGAAATTAGATGTAGGCAGTCAAAAGCTTTTGGACACGTTATGAGAAGAAATGGATTGGAGAACTTAGTGACAACTGGCAAGATCGAAGGGAACAGACCAAGAGGAAGACCGAGAGGAGAATACCTGGATGGCTTGGCTACATGGCATGGACGAGACAGGAACACTGAACTGTTCCACGACTCTGGTGATCGAGTGAAATGGCGAGTCAAGACCGCCCACGCTTTCGGGATCCTTACACACTTTAATGACATATGGTGCTATACTAACTATGTTTATTTACAGTCTGACACTCGAGCACCTTTACTTCCAATGATATTTCACGGTGTCCATTGTATTCTGGGTTGAACTCGGAATCCAGGCCAGCTTTAACAATTCGAATCGCCCCGGTGAGGATGTAAGCCATGACCATCGTGCCAGCAAGCGAGCGTTTAGCCACTACGCTACAACAGCCCCCCCCCCCCCCTTTACATCGCTAGGGGTGGTCTACTTCTGTCTTCTTCTGAAGAGACCCGTTGTTGTTAATTATAAAGCCAACGTATTCACAGTGTTTGACATTTCACAAGTCTTCACTGTTGATTGTAGTGGTGGATGGCATGCGAATTTGTCAGCGATGTACTTACTAGTTATAGAGTTTGATGTCCGGTTTCCATATATCCTCAGCTGCTCACCCTGACTGTATCAATATTGCCATAGTCTGACTCGTTCCATTGTAGATACATGTCGTTCCAAGTCTGAAGAAACAAGATTGTACGTTACTCACACATTTATTTCGTTACCTTTAGCCACTTATCGTTCCAGTTCTTAAGAAATCAGATAACATCTTATATAAAATACATATCGTCTTACTTCTGAAGACACAAGAAGTTATCACCATATATTAAAAAAAAAATATCGTTCCAATTCCGAAGAAACAAGACACCAGACAACATATTTACAAATACATATTATTCCAGTACCGAAGAACTAAAACATCACTTCATTCCCAAATACACCTCATTCACGTTCTGAAGGTACAAGACACTATATTTGGAAAAGCATATCCTTCCAGGTCTGGGAAACAAGACACTGCTTTATTCACAACTGCATTTCGTTCCATTGCAAATACATGTCATTCTATGATTTATAAAACCAACCAACACTTTACTGACAAATACATTGTCTTTTGAAGCAACAAAAGAGCACTTAATACACAAACACAGACCGTTTTGACTCTGAAGACAAAAAACAATACTTTATTCACAACTACATGAAGAAGTAAAAGCCACTTTAAAAAAAAAATAAGTGCCGTTTCAATTCTCAAGGAATAAGACAACACTGTAATAACAATTACATGCACCATGCAGTAACAAGACAACGCTTTACTCAGAAATTCGCATCCTTACATCACAAAAACATGGCGTTCTAGATTTAAAAAAAAAAAAAAATCAAAACAAAATTGTAACAGCAAGTGAATGTAGTTCCAGTTTTAAGAAAGAAGACAACTCTTTGTTAACAAATACTTGTCGTCCCAATTCTGAAAGAACACGACAACCTGCTAGTCTCAAATACGCGCCATTCTATTGAAACTACGCATTGTTCAAAATCTGTATAAACATGACAGGACGTTATTTACAAATACATTGCCTGCCATGAATGAAGAAACAAGGCAAGACTTTATGTACAAATATATTACCTTCCACGACAAAAGAAACAAAACAATACTTTATTTAAAAATGCATTGCCTTCCATAACTGAAGGAACAAGATAACGCTTTATTTACAAATACATTGCCTTTCATGACTGAAGTAACAAGACAACACTTTATTTACAAATACATTGTCTTCCAGGACTGAAGAAACGAGACAATACGTTTGTCATAAATATATGGTATTCCATTCAGAAAAAGCGATGATTGCTTATATGATTGGACGAAATATAATCAGGTTGTTTGTAAAATTTATAATGTTATGTTATGTTATGTTATGTTATGTTATGTTACGATATGTTACGTTATGTTACGTCGAACGAATGTAATGTCACTGCACATTGGGCATCCCCATGCGTGCTCAGTCCTTCAATGCAGCAGCTATCTCAAAGTATTTGTTCCCGCAGTTCCCATAAGGAGTTATTTTCTCTCCCTTTCCCTCGAAGGCCGCATTTATGTTCCTGATCGGACTTCATCATCAGACCGTGCAGGCTATTCAACAGACAATGTCGGTGATAGGAAACTTGGTATACACGAAATTCCAAATATGCCCCTGAACCTTAAATTTGCACCCTCAACATTAAAACTTCAACACAAGCGTGATTGGACGCTGGGAAAGGGAGATAACCTGTTATATAATATAATAATTGTTGATGTTCTTTGAAATTTTGTGCTGTTGTTTTTCCGTCGCCGCCGAAGCTGACCATTCAGCATAGTTATACGGATGGCCAGCTCCTTTCAATTTCCCACCTCACATCATAACATATTTTATCCATTTAACAAGAGTAACGATTGGTCGCCGGTCTCCCTGGCCGAGGATTTAGCAGCTTTCTTTGTAGCCCCGAATACTCTCGTGGTTTACGTGAGCGCACGAGAATTGGAAGCGGTTCGAGTCGCGCCAGTGACTTATGAGAGTATGGAGCCGGTCGCTCAGAAAGCAATGGCAAACTACTGAACGTAATCTTGCTAAGAAATCAACAATCAGCTGAAAGATACTGATGTTGACAGCGATGTCCTGTAAAGAATATGCAAAAAATAACAAAAAAACATTGGTCTATGCAACCATGGGTCCAACACTGTGCGCCCATTACTCCGTAAGAAGTGTAGAAGTGTTTTTCAATGACGTACTTGTTATTTACTTAAACGTATAGGACCATTGTATACCCGTTAATGTATAATGAGCATATGATGCCAGCTCCACATGTGTATAGACAGTCGGCAATCGAGGGATGATGCGGTCAGTAACACGTCAGTCGCCCATACTTCTTAAGACAATTCCTGGTACCCATTTAGGTTTTGTTAACCTGGGGGAACAGGCCATTTTAACGACTCCCCCTTGATGTAATTTCGAACCTATTACCGTCGGGCGACAGTCAGACGTGCTAGCCACTGCCCTACCACGGCTTCCTGCAGCCTCATCACCCAGTACCGAATGACCTACACACACATGAGGCTAGGACAATACTTACTCACCATATACAGTACGCCTGATCGTGTGCAAGGTGTTCCGAAAAAAAGAAGCATTGAATAATTTGTAATATTGTAAATATGTGTATTACTCTTGTATGAGCGATAATCAATACATACCCATGTGAGAAAACACTAGTAAGTAAAGCACCCTTCTGCACGCCTTAAACAGCACTGGGCATACAGTACTGGACCCATATTTGCATCAACCAATCAGCACTCGATGGGTGGTGCAGTCAGTATCACGCCGGCAGCCATTACTCACCGAGACATTACTGTATACCCATGTTAGACTGGCTAGACCCGGCAGCCATTACTCCCCGGGACATTACTGTATACCCATGTTAGACTGACTAGACCCGGCAGCCTTTACTCCCCGGGACATTACTGTATACCCATGTTAGACTGACTAGACCCGGCAGCCTTTACTCCCCGGGACATTACTGTATACCATGTTAGATTGACTAGACCCAGCAGCCTTTACTCCCCGGGACATTACTGTATACCCATGTTAGACTGACTAGACCCGGCAGCCTTTACTCCCCGGGACATTACTGTATACCATGTTAGACTGGCTAGACCCGGCAGCCATTACTCCCCGAGACATTACTGTATACCCATGTTAGACTGGCTAGACCCGGCAGCCTTTACTCCCAGGGACATTACTGTATACCCATGTTAGACTGGCTAGACCCGGCAGCCATTACTCCCCGGGGACATTACTGTATACCCATGTTAGACTGGCTAGACCCGGCAGCCCGAGTCGGTAATAACAATCCAAATCTGCCTCACTGCGGATCGGACCTATACCCACAGGGCGGGCAGGCGAGATTCTGACCGACTAGTCACTACGCTACTACAATTCCGGCTAGTCACTACACTACCATGATTCCGGCTAGTTACTACGCTACCATGATTCCGGCTAGTCACTACGCTACCACGAATCCGACTAGTCACTACGCTACCATGACTCCAGATAGTCACTACGCTACCATGACTCCGGTTAGTCACTACGCTACGACGACTCCGGCTAGTCACTACGCTACCAAGACTCCAGATAGTCACTACTCTACCATGATCCTGGCTAGTCACTACAGCTACTATGATTATGGCTACTCACTACGCTACCACGACTCCGGCTAGTCACAATGCTTCCATGATTCCGGGTAGTCACTATGCTACCAGGACATTGGCTAGTCACTACGCTACCAGGACTCTGGCTAATCACTACGCTACCATTGCTCCATCTAGTCACTACGCTACCATTACTCCAGCTAGTAACTTTGCTACAATGACTCCAGCTAGTCACTACGCTACCATGAAACCAGCTGGTCACTACGCCACCATGATTCCAGCTAGTCACTACGCTACCACGACTCCAGCTAGTCACTACGCTACCATGACTCCAGCTAGTCACTATGCTACCACGACTCCAGCTAGTCACTACGCTACCACGACTCCAGCTAGTCACTACGCTACCATGACTCCAGCTAGTCACTATGCTACCACGACTCCAGCTAGTCACTACGCTACCATGACTCCAGCTAGTCACTACGCTACCATGACTCCAGCTAGTCACTATGTTACCACGACTCCAGCTAGTCACTACGCGACCACGACTCCGACTAATCAAAATGCTACCACGACTCCATCTAGTTACTATTCTACATTGACTCCAGTTAGTCACTAGCTACCACAACTCCGACTAGTCACTATGCTACCGTAATTCCAACTAGTCACTACGCTACCACGACTCCAGCTAGTCACTATGCTACCACGACTCCAGCTAGTCAAAACACTACCATGATTCTGGCTAGTCACTACGCTACCACTACTCCGGCTAGCCACTATGTTACCATGATTCCGGCTAGTCACTACGCTACCATGACTACGGCTAGTTACTACCTACCACGAATCCAGCTAGTCACTAAGCTACCACAACTCCAGCTAGCCACTACATTGCCATGATTCCAGCTTGTCACTACGCTACCACGACTCCAGCTAGTCACTACGCTACCACGACTCCAGCTAGTCACTACGCTACCACGACTCCGGCTAGTCATTACGCTACGACGACTCCAACTAGTCACTACGCTACCACGATTCTCGTAGTAACAGAACGCGCATGTACAACTTGTAAGTACCAAACATATTGTGACATTATAATGTTAGGCAGGTCCGTGTGTTGCCGGGGCCCACACGGGAAACGAAGAATAGTGACGCTGTATCATGTCATGCATGTCGTTAGAGATGTTTAAGGAGGGTTGGTGTGAGACTGGCTACCTAACTTAACCTGTATACATCTTTAGATGAGAAATCCATCCAGTCATGAACAAGTCTGCACAGCGCTTGTATGAGTTGGATGAGGGCCAATGATACATGTATAGAGGACAGTTATCTTAAGAAAGAGAAGACGATGCTGTTGATCCGATATTTTCGGAGACTTAACATAATGAATAATATGGTCAGTTTCGAGTTGGCCCCGCTGCGTACCCTTGGATATCATTATTGTCTATTAATGTATGCATTTATCTAATATAGAATGCATATATTTATCCGTTATTGTGATGCATTTGTTTATCAGAAATTGTGATGTATGTGTTTACCCGTTAATGTGATCATGTGTTTATGGATATTATGATGCTTGTGTTTATCTATATGTTGCACGACGAGTACATCTCTCTAGTGGAGACATTTATCACACTTATAGGTTGTGTTCTAGTCAGTGACTGCACACCTTCTGTTCGAGAAGATGAGTATTTAACATCTTCTGTGTGAGATAGTTAGTGTTCTTTAACTGCTCCTTGAGTGGGAGCAAGCGTAAGACTTGGATCCATGAGCACGGATGGGATGAAATACTCACGGTGGACACAAGAAGTGCTTCCAAGATACATTCTAACATCTGCAGACTAATGACTCAATAGATACCAGAAGTACTTCCAAGAAACATATGAACTTCTGCAGACTCACCAGACACAAGAAGTACTCCAAAGATACACATGAACGTCTTCAGAGTAAAGACTCGTCAGACACAAGAAGTACTTTAAAGAAACATATGAATGTCTGCAGAGTGAATACTCAACAGACACAAGAAGTACTTTAAAGAAACATATGAACGTCTGCAGAATGAAGACTTAACAGACACAAGAATTACTTAACAGAAACATATGAACGTCTGCGAGTGAAAACTCAACAGACAAAAAGCAACCAGGGTAACATACTTTTGTGTGGTTTAAGAGTGGCTCCTACCAGAAAGTACCGTGTGACTCTACGAACCCACCCCAGAAATCTATATACATTGCGCAACTGGAGCAACAGACTCTACATCTTGTACCATGTTGTCAGAAATACGTGGCAGTTTCAGGTTTGCTTGCATTGCTATATAGTGAATCGGACTTCCGGTCGCCATCACGGCGGTTAGGCGTTGAGCAGTTAAAGCCTGTGGCGTGTTTATGCTTGTGGCTACGGTTTACTATCGCATTTTCCTCATATTGGACTGGTAGTACATGGTTCCGTCACTCTGCTACTGAGTGAGTGCGTGGGCGACACTGTGAGCTGTGAAATTCGCGTGGAATGCTTTTATATCTGTCCTGTACAGTAAACTACATGTTCGGAACAATGGCTACCGGCGGTTGTTAAATTGACTGTTTTGCCCTTTCGGTTCAGGAGTGCATTTTTCGGGAGACTCCTGTGAGTCGACGCTGAAGCTGCGGAGTTCGTGATTTGTGCGACACTTTCGGCGCGTCGCTCTGTGGTAAGAGACCGAATCATGTGAGAAAACTCGGGTCAGTGAGGTCTTTCTGGTGACTGCTGAGCCCATCGACGATGAACTGTGGTATTCGTGGATGAATTTTGTGTTGACATTCTGACGGCGGCATTATGCATAGAGTACCTGTTGGATTGCCGAGATTTCCGTCTATTCCACTTTTCACATTGGACAGTGGGGAGTATTTTGTGTGATTTTCGCTGGCACGAGAATGGAGCATAATGGGACGACCCATTGCCGTGAAGTTGGAACCTCGCGACAAACTAACTAACTAACTAACTAACTAACTAACTAACTAACTAACTAACTAACTATATAGTTAATCCTACATTGACCATTAGCTCCCTTAGACCCTAACATAATACACCTGTTAAAAAATAGATTGGGTCAGGTTGAGTCAAAAAACGTAGTCACGTTCGACGGTATTGAAATAGTCAAGACATTAACAATTGTGTCAACTTACATACGTGGCCCAGACGTTGGTGCTGAGAATTTGGTTTTTTTTCGTCCAGGTCGAGGATCTGTATCAGCGACATTCCGTAGAATATAGTGATTGTGTCATTCTGCTCTTGAACCGGCCGACCCATCTTTCCCCGGGCGCTGTAGTTTCCGATCAGGTCTCTGATCAGGCCGGTTTTCCTCCTGAAAAAAAAAACCCTTTGTTTTTCCATGCGGGCCAAAACCAAAACCAAACAAAATCCACATAAACCCCCCCCCCCCCCCCCCCCCCCCCCCCAAAAAAAAAAAAAAAAAAAAAAAAAAAAAAAAAAAAAAAAAAAAAAAAAAAAAAAACAAAGTTTTTTATTGAAAAAAAAAAAAACAAAAGAATAACCTTTGGGGCAAAAAAAAGGTCTTAAACCCTTTTAGGTAACTGCTTATAAAAACACATAAAACAAAAAAACAAAAACGGGGGTTGGAAAAATTATGGGGGGGAACCCAAACCCAATAAAAGGGGGTTAAAA
>JACEFZ010014755.1:0-14366 GCA_014155875.1 Cepaea nemoralis | reverse complement strand
GCAGAGGCGAGGTAATACATTGAAACATGCTCTTCTCAAAAGGTATGAGTTGATGTCAGGTGCCTACCAATTGAAATTCTGAAACGCCAAGCATTCGCAGGGAGTATCATTCATGCAGTTCGCCTCTCGCTTACACACTTACTTTACTAAGTGGGTCGGACTGAGCGAATATGAGTCGACCTTTGAAGGGCTAGAGGAAATGAAACTGTTGGAGAAGTTGAAAGAGATTCTACCAAAATCTTTGCAGACGTTTGTGGCAGAAAACGGTGGTTCTCGGCTAGAGGAGATTATCTACCTTGCTGAACGTTACTTGACAGCTCATGGGGAAGTGAGTTCCACAAAACCTAGCAGTGTTTCTCAACTAGATAGGCCACAACAATCCAAAAGTTATAATAATCATAACTTTACAGGTACGGACAGCAAAGGACACACTGCTGGTGCTCACCACAATCATGGTAATCATAATAAGAAACAGTCTCAAAATCAAGAACCACCTGCTACAAGCTGGGGAAATGCCGGACTAATGACCACCAGACTAGTTCCTGCAGAAACAAACCTCCAGCACAGTACATGGCTTGTTTGAAAACAAGGGATAGTAACCGCCAATGGAGGAAGTCTGATAATAATAATAGGCCTCCATTAGTGTAGACAATTACAGTCAACAGAAGTCAAGTTCAATGCCTATACGATATGGGACTTCAATATGATGCGATCATTAGAGCTCGGCTTGTAAAACCAGGGCAGCTGTCAGCCAAAACCTCTGAAGTAAAAGGAGCTACCATGAGCTCTGGATCAATGGAGTTACCGATTGCAAAGGCGAAAGTGACATCAAAATATGTCACTGGAACTATCTCTGCTGCTGTGATGGAGGACCTAGTATACCCATTAATGCTAGAATTCCGGTATGTCGTCTTGGGAGAACCAACATCACTGACATATGTGGCAGCAATGCAGACGCGGAGACAGGCGACCGAGTCATGGGATACTGATCGTCCTATAAACCCACTAACTCGGGAAATTAGGGCTGCACAATCGGAGGATCGCACAGTAGTCTTGTTTCAGTAAATTACCAAAATCAAGAAACCCACCTCTAGGAGGAGATTTTTACATGAAGGACAAGCTTTTATGCCTTCGGGTGGGAACCAAAGAGAACCCCCACGGACAGCTTGTGGTGCCTAAAATGTTCCGTAACCAGATACTACATATGGGACACAACATATTGTTCAGTGGACACATGTGAGTTGGTATCACAACTTAACGATGTACTTGTCACTATTTCTGGCCAGGGATGGCAGCAGATATCCAACGATACATCAAATCCTGTCCAGGGTGCCAACGAGTCACGCCTACATACTGGGCTGTCCCAGTCACTATGGGTGAGATGCAGGTGTTGAGCACACCATTTAAGCAGATAGCTGTCCACATTGTCGGACCATTGCCTCGCTCCAAGAAGAAAAATGTTTACATGTTAATTTTAGTGGACACATGTACATTGTGGGCAGAAGCCAATGTTTTACCCGCCATAGATGCAACCAGGGTAGCGGATGCATTCATAGTGATGTTCACCAGATTAGGATTCCCTAATCAGATTGTTAATGATACCGGTTCAACATTTAATGGAAAATTAAAGGAAGAAGTCATCCACTTCATCAAGTTGCGCCATATCAGCACAAGTTTTAGTCTAGTTCAGACTAAGGCATTCGTGGACAAGTGTACAGGGACCCTCAAGTCGATCCTACACAAGTTAGTCCAGTAGGAGCTGGGTAGGTGGGACGAGTATGTACAGGCAGCACTATTTGCCTATACAGAAGTACCATATGTCGCTAGAGGACTCACACCAGCTACCTTATTATTTGGACGACCTATTAAAGGAGTCTAGAGGCCTTAATGAGAACCTAGACAGATGGGGAGTGGATGAGAATATCGTCAGTGCTTTCTACAAGAAGAAAACTGAAGAACAATCTCTAGAGGTAGGATATAAGGTGTTAGTTTTATTACCCCAAGGGAGTAATAAGTTAGAAATTAGTTGGCAGGGACCTTTTCAGATTGTAGAGAAAGTCTCCCGCAACAACTACATGATTTTTGTTCGTGGGAAAAACCCCATGTTCCATGTGAATTTACTAAGAATAGATTCTAAAAAACCTTTGGACCCAACGGTTCATCTTATGAGCTTAACAGTGTCGGGTAAGGGAATAGGGAGAGGACCCTCCAGATGGAAGGTTAATCCTGACAAAGACGAGGAGGACAGTGAAGCAGAACTCAATCCAACTTTGGAGACGTCCAATAGTAGGGAGAGGAAACAAAGCTGGAATTCCCCGGCACCAGTGGCTCCACAGAGACAGGGCCAAGGACAAGTCTTAACAATTGAAGGACCACTCTCAAGTACAAATTGGGATTTTTTTTTCACCAAGAAACAGTTCCAGGAGAAGGTCTCCATGGAAAAGACACCAGGCAAGAAGATCTCTTAGGAGATGCCTGGGGAATGAAGCACAGCTGTGTTAAGTAGGCACTATTCTACAGAAGGGGAGGCAGAAGCAATGCCCACAGATAACCACAACTGCTAGGATTAGCACTAACGTAATGAGCAAATTAGATGGATTGGCCATAATGGTAAAAGTCTGATTCTCGTACTTTTCTTTTCAATGGGATGAATTCTGTGGCGAAAGCCATGGACTACCCACCAAATCTTGCTAACTGGAACAGGATAGTATAATTACATTATATAGCTGTTTGCAGGTTACCACAAACCATTTACAAGAAACGTAATAATCCAAATCTCAACAAGTGCACGACTCTGCCCAGACATGAAAGACCTCAACATGAAAGTAACGAATAAAGACATGAAAGACCTCAACATGAAAGTAGCGAATAAAATCAACCAACCAGAAGCCAGGAAGCTGAAAACAAGCAGCCCGATATACGAAAGCCTCAAAACAAGCTTCACAATAAAGGACCCAAATACAACCAAGCAGATATAGTCGATGGTTGAATGGAACCATTCGTATCTGCTGATGAACAATGAACGAACCATGTTGACATGTCTTACTTTATGAAAGCCTTTGTGTAGTCAATAAAGCAAAGATGTATATCTTTGTTTACTTCTATAGAATGTTCAATAACGGATAGCAGCATTTACTGTACACTTTCCTTCTACAAACCCACATTTTTCTTCCCCTATTTCAGGTTGCATTTTCTTCCTAACTCTTTGCATGATAATTCACAGCAAAATCTTCGTAATGTGACTCATTATACTAAATGGTCTATGTTGATCACATTCCAAGGCTCCTGATTTCTTTGGAATTGCAATAAATACAGAATTACATCATTCAGAAGGTATATCTCCGGTATCATATGTGTTTAGCAGTCTGGTGACTTGATCTATTCCATATTCTTCTAAAGCTTTAATCATGTCTGTTATGATGTTATCTGAACCGGAGGCCTTGCCAGCTTTCATATGTTTAAGAACATTTCGAACCTCCATCTTCAAAACTGGTGGTCCTTCATTATTAAATCGAATATCATACTGATCATCTCTGTTATCATCATAAAGGTTTCTCACATAATCTGACCATACATGTAGAATCTGATCTTTTTCTATTATGATTTTGCTATCTTTAGTTTTTAGACAGCCTGTTGATGTACTTGTTCTTATATTAGTAAGTTCCTGAATTCTTTTGTGCACTAATTTGGTATTTTGACTGTTGTGTTGGTTTTCAATTTCTAAGCAATTTTTCTCAAGTCATGCTTCTTTTGCCTCCTTATAAAATATTCGGACTTGTTTGTGAATATTTTTATATCTGGCAGGATTATTTTTGTTGAGTCTTCTTGTTTCCATTAGGTGTAAAATTTCTTCAGTCATCATTTTTTACGACCCATCTTCTTTAATTTTGGAATAGTTGTTTCTGCAGCCAAACTGATTGAATTCTTCAACATTTCCCACTGATTATCCACATCTTGGAATAGGATCTCTAGATAAAATAATATATCAAATATGTTGAATTAGTTTTGTATTTCCTTGTCATTACTCAATGTACACTATTCATATTTAGTGTTTCCTGTTATATACTTGACATTCTTTAACTTTACCCTCAATGTATCTGTAAGTAATTTGTGGTCACTATAACAATCAGCACTGGGAACTGTTTTTGCAATTGTTAACGCATTTCTAAATCTTCTGCTAATCAGAATATAGTCAATCTGGTTTCTAATCCTGCTATCAGGACTCCACCGTATCCATAATCTTCTAGGGTGTTGTTTAAACCAGGTGTTTCCTACAATCATTTCCTGCTCTTTTGCCTACTCTACAAGTCTGTATCCTCTTTCATTTCTCCCTCCTAAACCATAGTTTCCTACTGTGTATCTATCACCTTGATTTCCTATTTTTGCATTAAATTCCCCTATTATGATGTTTAATTCTGAATTTTTACATTTCTTTAAAGCAGACTCTATGTCATTATAAAATTCCTCTACACTACCTTCACTGGATTCCCCTGTTGGGGCATATACTTGAATAACGTTTATGCTAAAAGGTCTGCCACTTAATTTAACTAGTAGAACTCCGTATAACACGGCTGTCAGAGTCTCACTGCCTGAAACAGGCTAACGAAACTAGAACATTATATACAACAATAAGACAGAGACAAACAGCTTTCCTCGGTCATGTGATGAGAAGAGAGGCATTGGAGAACATCGTAACAACTGGAAAGATCGAGGGGAAGAGAGGCAGAGGTAGACCAAGAGAAGTGATGCTGGATGGATTGAGACTCAACCGCATCCCCTCCGCCAGGGAGAGCGGTCAATCCTGGAGGGACCAGGAGGAGATACGGTGCCCGAGGCAAGAGCAGGGGAGATGAGGGAATCGTGGAAGGTTAGCCACTCCCTCAGAATACACGCAGGCGGTGTTCAGAGAGTTAGCACTCTAATCACGATACCACCGCACCTCATGAAGCCAGAGCACAGTTGAGTAGACACTCAACAGGCCACGTTTTGCCAGCAGCGTGCGATGTGAGGTAACACGCACGAAGGAGAAGGTCACCCCCGCGGGGTGTGTAACCACGGGAGAGATGTCCGGCAGACGGGAGACTGGACTTGGGGCGTTCACATCGTTTAGAATAACGTTAGGGGTTTTTGTGTTCACTCGTAGATAGAGTTAGCATAGGGTTAGCAGTTTGTGTTAGATAATTCTGTGGCTGTATATTGTGTATTGCATTAGCGACTGTTTACCGCTTGTAAGCGAGCCAACGGCAATAAAATGGACCATGCATTTTGCCTCCCACACGACTTGCAAGTTGTCTTGTACGAGTGTGTGAGAAGTACCCGATGAGGCCTGTCAGTTAAGTTGTTGACAGGCCAGGGTAATTGTGGTGTCAAGAAGTGGTGCTTGGACGAAAGCGCCAAGCTAATACCCACAGTAAAGGGTAATTGTGGTTGTCAGAAGTGAAGCTTGAATGTAATATTCAAGCTACTCCACTCGTCCACGAGGCTCAGACTAGGGTTTAATTTTTGTAGTGACGGTGATTTGTGCAGACGAGAGAAATTTTGCAAGCTAGAAATGTGCCTATCGTGACGTATTAAACTGGTTAATTGTGTTTATGAAATATTTATTTAGTCAAAGTATGTATTCATCAAAGCTGTAAGTATTAATATTCTTGCTTTCTCATATTTATTTATATATTTACCTTTTTGTTGAGAAATGAGTACCAAAAATGATTCAGGGCGGAGCGATACAAAACAAAAGCCGACAATATCGATTTTCATCGCGCTGTGCTGTGACGTCAGATGATTGACAAACAGTCGTCTGGGCTCATTAGCATACAGCAATCGAGTGTGTAGAAATTTTCCAAACAGCTGCTCGCCTGAATCGGTACGTTATATCATTTATTATTTATTTATTTCAACTACTAAAGGAATATATTTATTTATTTAAACATTATGATGTTATTTTTATTTCTTTAAAACCAGATATGAATATTTTTGGTCATATTTTCTCTGTGTTTACCGTCACGATGGAACTATTTTTTGGCCTGGCAGATGATACGTGCCTGCACAACACGTACAGAAATTAAATAGATTAGTAACATAAGGCAATAACTGATAGAGCAAAGACAGGACATTGACACTTAAGTTATTTAATACATATTCTAGTTGTTCGTGAATCTGTCTGTCATTGTATAAGTCATTGTCCATAGGGGTCTGGGTTAACATATCGTGTAATAGGCCTGATTACTACGGCCCTGCATATCAAAGGGCGAACTACACCTGATTACGGCCCTGTGCACCAAATATAGTTTGCTGGTAACGACACGTGTCTCCACCCTAAAGTACCAAGGTGACCTGTGGCAACGGAGTTCCGTTCCCCGATCCTCGGGAACGTTAAAGCTGAGTACACTTATATATTTTGGCATGCAATTTGATTAATAGTGCATCTCTTTTTCAGCTGTAACGCATTGACATATTTGTATACTCTGTTTATCTGCAAGATAAATCTGGGCAGGGTATAAACAGAAAGCACAACTGATAGTGATCAGATAAGAACCAACATAACATATCAAAGATAAATAACTGATGAAAGTCATCATTGCCTATCACTGTTAGCCGAATACTAAATTAAGATGGCAACTTTATCAGACTTCATAAAAGCAGGTAAAGATCTAGAATTAACAGGAAAAGAGCTACAACAGTATGCAGATAAAAAATTTAAAGAAGCAAAAGATGCTGAAAGGGACGAACGCGCACGAGAAAGAGAAGAAGAAAGACAGCATCAAAAAGAGATTGCTCAACTAGCTGAGTTAACAAAACAGAAACAGCTAGAAGATGACAAACAGATTAAGCAAAAAGAGTTAGAGATTAAACAACAACAGTTACAACAAGAGAAGGACATTGCTCAACTAGCTGAGATAACAAAACAAAAACAGCTAGAAGATGAAAAACAAATTAAGCAACAGCAATTACAACAACAAAAGGAAAAAGAAGAACGAGATAGAGAACATGATAAGGAGATTAAGCTAAAGCAATTAGATCAAGAGAAAGAATTAAAACAAAAGGAATTAGATCTAAAGCAAAAGAGATAGATGAAATGGCACGAGTTAAAGAAAAACAAATCCAAGTAGAATCAGAGACACAGTTAAAGATGAAAGGCTTGGAAGTAGACTCACACGCAGAGATCTCTGCCACTAAATTAAGAAGTCAACAAGAAGAAAATAAGTTCAACAAATACAAAAATATTATCAAACCATACTGTAAAGATGATTCCATATCAGCCTGGACAGAGAATGTAGAATATCAATTTAAATACCACCAAGTTCCATTAGAGATGTGGGCCCCAATTTATACAAAAATCTCAGTGGTGAGCCCCTCAAAGTAATAGAAACTATACCAACAGAGCTTAGATCTAGCTATCAATACATCCATGATAGGATTATGCAGCACTTTTTACTTGATGCCCCTGGGTATCAAGTTCAGTTCTCAAATCTAAACCTAAACCTAGTGAAACCTTTATTGATTATGTTTCAAATGTACAGAGTGTACTAGACAGGTGGCTGAAAGCAGCTAACATAGGAAAAGACTTTGATAGATTAAAAAACTTAATTGCTATGGACAAGGTTATATCTACCATACCTTCTCCTTTTGCCAAATTTTTGCAGCAGTCAGACATTGAGAACATCCAGCAATTCGAGAAAAAGGCTCAGCATATTTTTCTTCTAACAGAGATGTGTTTAAGACCTCAAATGACTCTGAAATAGTTTCCTTCGTCAAAGACCAAACTAAAAACTACCAAAGTAATAGGAAACCTTATCAGAAATACGATAAGAAAGATAAGAAAATGGAAAAATGTATCCATTGTCACCTTTTACATGACACCTATGCTATGTGTGACAAATCGCCAAATTATCCGGCGCATCTTGAAAATGTGATCAAGAAACAGCAAAGTAAAAGATCTGCATACAGGCGTGCAATCAAATGTTTTTTTTGTTCCTGTTATGGCCATTATAGTAATAAGTGCCTTGGCCGGCAGCGTATGAAAGCCAATAATGCCATTTTGATTGACACCTCTTCAGATGGTGGTAGTGAGAATGAGTCTGAGAGTGAAAGTGACTTACCTAATAACCAAGCAGAAAATGTTTGTGGTGCATACGATATGTTGAGCTTTGACAGCTGTGAACGATGTCACCAATTCCATACAGACGCGAAACTAGAATGTGGACATACAGTACTATGCTCATCTGAGAGTGTAAACGCAGCAGTAGCCTCCAGAGGCAATCTTGTGTTCCACAATGCAATAGTCAATGATGTACCATGCCAGTGTTTGCTGGACAGCGGCAGCACCCTTATTGGTCTTCGGAAAGAACTGGTTAATCCGGGTGATTACACAGGTGATACTGTCAAATGCCGTACCTTCTCGGGTAAAATTGAAATTTACCCTTTGGCAAAAGCCCATATTGATTCTCCTTTTCTCTCTGGTACCTTTACCTGTGCGATACTAAACAACCCTTGTACTGATTTGATTCTGGGGTGCTTACCCCAACTAAAACATTGTACGATTGATGAAATAGTTGCATGGGAAAAAGTAAAGGCAACCATTACAACAGCCAAAACAGACACTTCAAAACATCATAACATATTACAAGATGAGACACTACTGATGCTTTCTACAACCAGCACAGATGACACAAACAAACAGAAACTTTTACACCACCAGAAATCTACTCTTAATGTGTCTCCTTACTTAAAATTGTTAAAGGTCAAAGCCAGAGTGACCAAAAATGCATCTTGTTTATTTAGACGTAAGAATGGCATTTCAACTACAGGTCATGCTACTGGTAACCATGAACAGGTGTTACCTGAACAACACCGGTTAACCATGCCAAAATATGCACATAAAACATGGGTGACTGGTCATCTTGCATACAACAACACCAGACCAGGTTTTTTCAATAAGATAAAATTATGTTTTCATAATGGATTTGCTTATAATGTCTGTCAACAATTGGTACAAAAGTTTAAGGGTAGACATCCTAAAACTGAAGTACAACCTTCTATACTGGCTCCCAAGCCATTTGATAGAGGAAAGGTCAGTTCTACCACAAACACACAAACAACGGTGCAAGAACCAGTGATCTTGAACTTGATCAAGACAGAGTTAGGCTACTTCCATACCAACGAAATGGCAACGACTATTCAAGGTGGTACATAACCATGGTACATGTTGACTATGAAATATCGATAAACAGACACTTAGAGATATTCCATGTCAACATGCGTAAACTTTACTATTCAAGACAAGAGACAGAAATAGTGACAGACAAACATATTGCATCCACACCTAGTGATCAGACGACAGACATACATAGCGCAACTACACTAGTTAGTGAGACTGGCAAATCCGACGAGGGGCATACATGTAGTGAACTTATAGGATACACATGAATAAATCAAAATACTGATGACTGGACAATACACCTACTGAAACTGAGACATGCCTTTGACAGAGTGCGACTCTTCGGTCTCACCGTCAAACCGAGCAAAGTCAAATTAGGCCTAAAAGAAATTCATTTGTGGGTCATGTCATTTCTCAAGTCCAACTGTAGACTGACCTGAAAAGTAGTACCAAAATTATGAATCTGACAATGTCTAACAGAAAAAAACAGGTCAGAAACCTTTTGGTATTAGTAAATTACTCAGAAATTACAATTATATTTTCCAATGTCTTAAAATCTTCTGGAAATGAAATGTGAAAGATGCATTATTAATTCCTGCATTGTCAAAATTGAAGATCCTTTTTTGTAAATATTCCAATCCCTCCGCTTGCCTAATCCTAGGCTCGTTTATTATTCTAGGACAGATGCCAGCAGTACTAGGCCAATTTTTTGAGGGCATCTTCCATCCGATTGGTTACGTGAGCCGTAAGATCACACCTGCTGAGTCCAGAGATTCCATATCACAGTTGCAACCCTAGGCGTCATCTATGCAGTGAGATAAACTCGGTCGATTTCTGGCGGGTGTGCACTTCATTGTCCAGACCTACAATTCTCCCATCACGGTCATCCAGAGTGGTGTGCATCGAAAGGACCGGATATTCAGGTGGTCACTAGTTTTACCATCTGAGGTAACAATACCTGAAATCCCACATAGTAATGTAGAGTGATAGTTAGTACATGAATACAGTACAATATGCTATGTAAAATAGGTTACAGAGACACTCATGGTGTGCTTAAGAGTGTACCAAGTACAACGAACTATCATGTGTCCGTAGACATTAACTTAAGAACTGTGCTACAGAACTTAGATACTACCGTGTGAATCAGGACAGCTCATTTCCAACTAAGCTCCAGGCCGGTGTATCATTTGTGTGAAATGTAGAAAACAGTGTCAGAACAGTGCTTAATTTCAGACACATAAAGACCAAAGCTACGACACCAGCAAATCTCTACACGTGCACTACCGATGAACATTAGTATGACCGTAAAATGTATTTCAGATACCCAGGCAAATTATGTAGTTATATTGTGCCTAAACCGAAGTACAAACATGAAGGCAAATACTAACCTGTGGAAACTGAATACCATGTATATAAACGTAATGTGATATGTAAAATAATAATTTTTTTTAAAATAGTTATAAATAATTAGAGGTAGAATTAGGTAATATAATAGTTCTCATTTATTTTAATAGGTTAGTTAGTACAGTAATTAACCCATTTACTTAGCTTAGAATTAAATTAAAATATTAGTTTAGACATAAAAATAGTTAATTACAAGTTAAATTAAATTTATGATAGAAACAGTACTATTTAGACTATTATATTTCACTTAGCGTCAGTTAGTTTAGTTTATTCTAGCTTAATAAAACCATACCAGCCGACAAACATTACCATTGATTAGTATCATTCAGTTACGTCATAATAGGTTAAAAATAATAGATGAGTGAACATACACCATTTACAATATTTATGTTAAGAACATCACTCATATAATTTCTTTGTGCATTTAAAAACATTATTTAGCATAGTAGTTAGAAAAATGCATAATTTGTATTCACATCATCCATATAATTAAGGTACATAACTCACAACACTTCCATCACATTTAAATAGTTAGATTACATCCCCTAGATTAGATGAACATAACGAGTAGGATAAACAGATAATATAATTAACATAATAGAACTTAGGTAACACATTAAATACTTAGTTATAAAAGGAGAATAGTCTATTATAATATAAAATATGATACTTTAGGTTAGTGTAACATATTAGATGATGAGATCAAAGGGACAAGCCATCAACCCTGTCTCGCCCATGTAAATATAATGTACATATATGACTCGTGCAATGACTAGCGCACAGTCATCAGGCTCAATCATCTCAAACTAAGCCAACTGTGTACAGTGTCACTCAACGGTTTTTAAATGATCAGAAGAATTAGTGTGGAAGGATAATAGATGTGTGACAGAGGTAAGGGTGAAAGGAGTATGACAGAAGTGTGAAAGTGAGAATGAATGAAAGATAGACGGGAGAGAATGCAAGCAGTCAGCAAATTCTTCTGCTGCCTGCAACGACTTTTAATATTGGTTGGCTAATGTTGGTTTTCGCTAGGGAAATTACGTTGGTGTGAATTTGTTGTCTGTGATATAGTTTAGAACTTAGAGTACAGTATTTTGGGTCTCATAACAATGGAATGTAGTCACGAATTAGTGTTATACACCTGTTTGTGGCCACATTGAACAAAATTATGGCACTCAAAAAACTAACATACATACACAGATAAGTTAGAAATATAGGGTAGAAGTTAGAGTAGTAGATTTATTACATCCAAACACACAAACAACCAGAAAAACAAACATATAAATTGCATACACTATTTGCAGATCAAAGGCAGATAACTTTGGGGCCAGGGGACATAATAGACAACGAAGAACTAAATTAACAGTGAAATGAAGTCTTACGCGCGGAAGCGAAGAAGGTAAAGCCTGTCGCACACACTCTTGGAGATTGGTTGTTAAATATTATATGGGGGACATGAAGCAATTCATGTGTTGACCCTAAGAAAGTCAACTTTGTATGGGTAGTAAGTTAATTTACTATGTGAGGGCAGGTCTTATAAGACAACGGTCCGGTTCAGACATACCTCTGATAAATATAATATAGCATGTGAGAAGGGGCTCACGCCAACCAGGCAAGTTTGTGGCGATTGCCAGTAGCCAAGTGAGGCTTTACTACATTGTGACAATAGTTGTTAATAGTCTATTGGAAAGCCAGAGCCAGGTTATCTAGAGTCTTTGACAAAAATTAGAGACACTAATTTTTTCTGTAGAAACCCTCCTTGCGTCACAACCAATAAGTGAAAGTTGATGACGCAACACAAGGGGGGCGGGTGTGTGTCAAAGACTCAACCGCATCCCCTCCGCCAGGGAGAGCGGGTCAATCCTGGAGGGACCAGGAGGAGATACGGTGCCCGAGGCAAGAGCAGGGGAGATGAGGGAATCGTGGAAGGTTAGCCACTCCCTCAGAATACACGCAGGCGGTGTTCAGAGAGTTAGCACTCTAATCACGATAACCACCGCACCTCATGAAGCCAGAGCACAGTTGAGTAGACACTCAACAGGCCACGTTTTGCCAGCAGCGTGCGATGTGAGGTAACACGCACGAAGGAGAAGGTCACCCCCGCGGGGTGTGTAACCACGGGAGAGATGTCCGGCAGACGGGAGACTGGACTTGGGGCGTTCACATCGTTTAGAATAACGTTAGGGGTTTTTGTGTTCACTCGTAGATAGAGTTAGCATAGGGTTAGCAGTTTGTGTTAGATAATTCTGTGGCTGTATATTGTGTATTGCATTAGCGACTGTTTACCGCTTGTAAGCGAGCCAACGGCAATAAAATTGACCATGCATTTTGCCTCCCACACGACTTGCAAGTTGTCTTGTACGAGTGTGTGAGAAGTACCCGATGAGGCCTGTCAGTTAAGTTGTTGACAGGCATGGAGGAATATCAGCAGCAGAGTTGATCCAGAAAACCAATGACCGAGATCTATGGAGCCATGAACGCCTACGCCAGCCGGCACGGCACTTGATGATGATGATGGTGATGTCAGAGTCTCACATGAATGGTATATATACATAGAGATATAGGGGATATATAAGGGATGCAACACAGAGACAGAAACCCTAAGAAGGGAATTAATTACGACGGCTCGAGTGTCTGAGCAATCTCGGGCATTTGAGAACAGAGGGGTCAGTTTGCCTACTACGTTGTTGACACAGGTGGAACCCGCCGGAAGCGTGCAGGGACCACTTTCACGAGAAGCTCGAGAGGAGTCACACTCCGTGTCCGCCCGACGCCCGTCGAGGGGAGACGAATACTGGACGCTGGACAAGAAGCAGGGTTTAGCTTAGGGGGACGAGACATACAGAAACTAGTTTGAATATAGAAATTGTTGATTGCGAGATAGTTTATAGATTTTCTATGATATAAAGTGTATGATGCTTTTTTAATGTACCTATAAGATACTTGATATTTCGATTAACTGCGAAATCATTATTCGCCCGATTTAAAGATAACAAAATTTGATTCAATATCAGTATGGAGTTTGTTGCCTGTCTGAACCCGAGTCTTGTCCCCAGGTCTTTAAAAAGTTGACAGGCTATTTGGGGGCCAAGCCGGTTTTTTCAAGCTCAAGACTATTAAACTTCACTTAAAAATTTTTGACAGTTCTTGGGTTTGCCAAGTAAAAATACTATTACAACCATACACAAAAAATCTCGATATTACAGCGACTATCTTCTCATAAATCTTTGTCCCTCTAAGAAAGTTATTAAAACCATGCTTATTTCAAATTAAAATTGACGTGACTGGGCAATAACTGTGACAAAAAACTAACTTTTCATTCCAACGACAGATTGTTCCGCAAGAAAGTTGTGTGCTTAAAATTTTTCTCCACAGCAAAAAAAAACCGAAGAACCAAACATCAATAGTACAGCAAAGACACCAGTAAATCAGATAAGTCCCATAGATTTCATTCTTATTGTATCTCTAAACGATACTCTTTTCTTTATGTAACATTTTTCCATGCATTTCGATTTATTATATGTACACGCAAATTCATGTCCATTTGAAATTACTTATATAACGTGTATATGTGAACAGTAAGGGACATTCAATGTTGTACTCCCAAACTTTTGCAAAGGGAAAATTAATTTCTATAAATTTAATTTACTTAAATTCACAAAATGTCAACCTGGAACAGTGTATTGAGCTAGGGCTGAAATTAGGATATACTGCAGATAAACTGTCTGAATGGGTGCAAAAAACGCATGCAGAAAACATAGCGGGGAAAAAGACCCGAGCAAAAACCGAAAAAAAAGGGAAAGAA
>JACEFZ010014754.1:260000-278184 GCA_014155875.1 Cepaea nemoralis | reverse complement strand
ACCACAAAATAAAAATAATAATAATAATAATAATAATAATACTAATAATAATAATAATAATAATCATAATAATAATAATAAACACATACACCTTTACACCCTCCTCCCTGAGCAACACCATGAAACATGTCTTCAGATATTGGCTCACACTTCCTGTCCTCCTTTATAAACCTTCATCTGGCATTCATTGAAGACTCTCGCCATCTGTCACTCCGCCTGGGTGCCGGGCCGAGGCTCGCGCGAGGTATTTCTCCCAGAGAGTGGCTGGCTCCTTTTGCCAGAAGCCGAGAGCTAATTGAGATTGCCATGCGTTGATAGGAAGAAGAATTGTAGCTACAGTTCCGTCAGCGCGGCCCCAGGGTCGCCAATGATTCGTCTCTGGTGAAGAGACTAACCTACCGTCTTGTCTTATTGTTACCTGATCCGGCGTTTTAATGTCTGCCCCCCAGAAAGACGTATGTACTTTTCATAATTAATAACATAAATAAATAATTAATTAGTAGTAGTAGTATCAGCAGCAGTAGTTAGTAGTAGTAGTAGTAGTAGTAGTAGTAGTAGTAGTAGTAGTAGTAGTAGTAGTAGTAGTAGTAGTAGTAGTAGTAGTAGTAGTAGTAGTACTTTCATAATTATTATCATCGAGCGTCTCAACGGTAATGAATGACTCACCAACAATCTATCATGGGTGTTAACTGTTTGATTCTTCATGATGTTTCTCTCAGCGCTTGGACCACCATGCCTAGACAGTGTTTGAATGTAAATCTGTGCGAATCTAAACCCAAATAAACAAAACACAAAGAGAAAATACGATGCACATGGATGCTATTATTACTACTAGCTCTACCACCACCATCACCATCACCACATCACCACCGTTTTTAACATATGGTGAATCATGGACTGTTCGTAAATAAGACAAAGTAAACACACACAAAAATCCATAAAGATGCGGAATTTACTGAAGTATGCCGCAAATTCCTTGGACAGTTAACATAAAGGAAGTAATTGTTTTGAAGGAAGATAAGACACAAAGACAGCTTGTGACAAACATCAGTAAGAAAGAGTCGTTATGTTGGCTACATAGTGAGAAGAGATACAACAACACGATGAGACACCTGGACAGATTTGAGGAAAGAGGGATAGGCGAAGACAGCGAGAGATTTTTTATAGCCGTTTGTAATGGTAGGGAAAGATGTCAGGGCATGAACTGATACATGCTGTTAGAGATCGGAAGATATGGAGAAGCATGATCTCTCACGCCAATCAGCTAGGCGCCATTACCACCCCCGGGCAATGAAAATTATTATCATCACTAGTGAATGAACGATAAGAAATATATTGGGTGCTCTGAAAGTTCCCATAGAGTTGTCAACAACAATAACATCAGATCGATATATTTTATACTCTGATAATTGGCATTGCTTGGCAGAAGAACTATTACATGCTGATAAACGAGCTTTGAAAGAGGCTAACACACAAAGACAATATGATGTAACAGCGGGCATATTTTATATGCGTCTCTACATACTGGGTTTCACAGACTTCGTCTCTTGCAAATTTGGAGCATTCAAGAAAACCCCAGAAACATGTTCTCGAAGACTTGGCCGAACTG
Organism: Cepaea nemoralis; assembly: GCA_014155875.1. Classification (NCBI taxonomy): domain Eukaryota; kingdom Metazoa; phylum Mollusca; class Gastropoda; order Stylommatophora; family Helicidae; genus Cepaea; species Cepaea nemoralis. The sequence continues at coordinate 276,575 of JACEFZ010014754.1, read as the reverse complement.
AGGCGGGAAATCTGGCCTGTTAGAGCTACCCGTGGAGAAAAACACTGAGAGACCGGTGAAGATCTCAAGAGAGCCAGTCTGTTTGTGTCCAAGTCAGAATAGACACATAGCGAACGTTGATCGCATCAGCATCAGCAGCAGCAGCAGCAGTAGCAGAAGAAGAAGAAGAAGAAGAAGAAGAAGAAGAAGAAGAAGAAGAAGAAGAAGAAGAAGATGAAGAAGAAGAAGAAGAAGAAGAAGAAGAAGAAGAAGAAGAAGAAGAAGAAGAAGAAGAAGAAGACGAAGAAGAAGAAGAAGAAGAAGAAGAAGAAGAAGAAGAAGAAGAAGAAGAAGAAGAAGAAGAAGAAGAAGAAGAAGAAGACGAAGAAGAAGAAGAAGAAGAAGAAGAAGAAGAAGAAGAAGAAGAAGAAGAAGAAGAAGAAGAAGAAGAAGAAGAAGAAGAAGAAGAAGAAGAAGAGTATAACAAGTGGAAATATTATTAGTAAAAGAGAGGTCTTCTGGTGCCGAAGCAGCGGGTTCAACCTCAACACCGGTCAGTTTGACTAAAATGTTGACTTCTTGTCCTAGACTTGGGAATGTAAATTACAAGTACCTCTGAAGTCGGAGTGGGTTCGCCTGATGGAGAGAGACACCGGTAACAGAGAAGGCTAATCCACACTCAAAAATCAATCCAGTGCACTAGGAATAATAGCACATGTATAGACTACACTTGAGTTCAAAGCGAGCGGAGGCCAAAAAACTATTACAATAAAATTAGAAAAAGAGCTAGAGAAAGAACACGAGAGGAGTTTCTTGACAGTTTACGCATTGTGCACAGAAAACTATCAGCATAGTAATTGATACATTTTGTGCGGATCGCGAGATGTTACAAAGAGGCTGAGAGGCAAGAGGATACATTTCATTGCGCGTGGTTTTACCACAAATAGCTAGGTATCTCTTCACAGAGCAGTTAAACTGCCGACAGCTTTGCACAGAGCACGGAACCCGTAGCTCCGTCGACTACCCCGAGGTGTCTCTGGGGGAAAAAAAACTGCACTTGAAAACCGAATGACGGAATTCGGAAACGAACCCCCACCCTCTCAGCAGGAGGCAGACGGCTGAAACATTTGGCACGGGGACTCCCGCAGAGATATAGCATGATGACAGACAGCAGGCCAGTCGGCAAGATGATTGTGATAATAGTGATACGAATTTGCTTCCAATAAACGAACAACGGTTTCTGACCGATGTTTTTGCACATTTGAATTCAGCAAATCTAAGCGTATAGTTGATGTCTTCTATGTGTGATATTTGCAACGGGTTAATTAAATGAATAGGCAAATGTAAATGTACTACTATAATAATCATACTTCAAAATAATTTATTTTATGGCAAGTGCAGAAATTCAGATATCTAAGCACATGGATAACATCAGGTGGAAGATGCATCACTGAGATAAAGAGCAGAATAGGACAAGAGAAATATGCATTCTGTCAAATGAAAAACGTTTTGTGCAATAAATCACTGTCCTTGAAAGTCAGAAAAGGAGTTCTTGCATGTTACATAGAACCAGTTTTAACATACGGCTGCGAATCATGGACAATAAGTAAACAGGCGAAAACAATAACTAGAAGCCTTGGAGATGTGGCTTTACAGAAGAATGCTGAAAATTAATTGGACAGCCAAAATGAGCAATCATGGCGTTTTAAGGAAAGCTGAGTCGCAAAGGCAACTTATCACAAACATCAGAAAGCGGCAGTGGGTTTTATAACAACTGACCTGGGGTTCCAGTCCACGCAGTCTATAAAATGGGTACCTGGAAATGTTCTTGAAAGTAAAGGCCATCGGTGATATTGACCACTTCAGCCATCGAGTGCCGATTGGTCTGAAAAATAGCACCGTATGTCCAATACGCCTCAAGGTCCCTTTATAGTACATTTGTTGACTATTCTTAATGCGTATACATTATGTCGTCTATGAGTGTCAGCTAATATAGTCTGTTTATTTTTGTTTGCCCCAATATAAACATCCATATCTCAGTAACTAACTGAGGGAAAATTATGAGATTTAGTATATAACCTTATCATTATGTCCACCCAACAAAAAATTTGTGTTCTGGAGATTTTACAGCAGATTTCAAAGTTTGTTTATATGCGGTATATAATTTACGGGTCTGAGATGAAATTCATAATTTTAAATGTATTACAGCGTAGCCAGACAATCAGCGCTCAGTGTTGAATATTGTACGTTTTCTCACGGGACTGGCCTTATGCCAACTCTCCGCGTTGTTTAAACTAGGACTGTTCATTCAGAGGTGTCTCAAAATGTGGGTTATTTCATGAAACCTGATTAATATGTTTTTTTTTTTTTTTTTAAATCTTACCACTTATCGCTAACATTGAAATGTGTGAATATTTTTCAATGGGATTGAATGCGAAATTATACACTTCAAAGAATCGCTACGAAGTTGTACACATATTTTTGTCAAGGAGCTGATAGCAGGAAACTGTTTTATACTATTACAAATTCCGAAAAAAGAACAATGCATGCATTGGGTTTGAGTAAACGGGCATTTTGTCGATGGGTGCAAGAAAATGGAATTAAACCACCATGCAATAACCAAACGGTAGGTAGAAAGATTATTGTAGACAGCTATGACAAAGATGTCATAAGGCCAGCTATTATAATAATGCTTTAAAAAGTCGCTTGATATACGACAGGGTCGACTTCATTGCACCGGGTTCTATCCCATATGGCTCGGTCTCTTTCCGCAGCGCGGAAAGCATCGCACAAAGTACGAACTCCGCAGCTCTAGCGACGACCCACAGAAGTCTCCGAAAAATTTAACTCGTGAACCGAAGGATGCGGCCCGGAATCGAACCCACGACCTTTGGAGCCCGAGTCAAAAGGCTTGACCACTTCGCCACGGAGACTCCTCAAATTATAAACATTTTGGATTTTATATCCAGGATTATCCAGCATTATAAAAATGCTGGATGCCAAAGAAACAGTGACTGTAAGAAAACTTAGGGTTTGGTTGAGAAATAATAATAACATAGAGCTATCCACAACAACTTTGTGGAAAATTATAAGTACATTATCTTCACTATTTGAAAGTACAAGGGCTGTAGAAATAATCTTTGTGAGCAACCGCATTTAGGAGCCATGAGAAGCAGATACCTACGTGAAATAAGGGAAATGCGCAAAGAAAATTATGCCATAGTGTATTTGGATGAAATGTGGATCAATGCGCACCACACAAGTGATAAGGATTGGCAATCAGTGGATGGACAGATAAAGCGATATGTGCCCAGTAGTATAGGACAACTTTTGGTCATGGCCCATGCTGGTAATACGCATAATGGCTTACAACAGAATGCTAGGCTCGTGTTCGTATCAAAGCATACAGACAATAGGGATTATCATAAGATGAATGGTAATGTATTTAGAGATTGGCTCGAGAATACTGTGCTTCCATCCCTAGATAGACCGTCGTGTCCAATTATGGACAATGCATGATATCAATGTTGTTGCCCAAGAAGACAAAATACCTACAGCATCGAGCACAAAGGGAGCAATAAAGTTATAACTCCGAATGGAAAACATACCATTTCCAGAAACGTATTTCTAGCTAGAATTGTTGTCCCTTGTAATACAGACGCCAAAAAGCAAGAAATATCAAATCGACAAGTTGATAGAAGAGCATCGTCATGGGTGCTTGAGACTTCCGCCGTACCATCCTCATTTTAACCATATAGAACTTGTGTGGGCTAAAATTAAAGGATAGGTGGCATCTGACAATACTATATTCAAATTGTCTGACGTCAGATTACTAATCCAGTCCGCGCTATTAAATATTGATAAAAGTTACTGAAAAATGTGAGGACCATGTGTTGAAAGAGGAGGAGGATTATTGGAGAAAGGATGGATTGAATTTTATGCAACCGAGAGCAGTCATCAACCTACTGGAATCGTCCGACACAGATTAAGGTCTGAGCAGATCGCAGACCTTAATCCACGTGCACACCAATTGGGATATTTTGCTACTAATATTCAGAAGAAGTGCAGGCCCTAAACATTACAGCATCAGCATAATGTCAATGGCTACAGTTTGTATTCCACGGTGATGAATTTTCAATTCCGCAAGCCTTCAGCGGTGACAAACAACTGTATTGAAAAGAAAAAAAAAAACCCACACATACACACACACTAAACGCATTGAATACCAACAGAAAAGTAATATTGCGGTGGAAACTGACATATTGTGGCATAACAAAAAACGTAAGAGCAAACACGTTATCAAATTAGGGGACAACACACATGCATACGAATCAATCTATAAACTTCAATGAAAAGAGGACCAAAATCTTGGTCGTTAAGAAGAAAGCCCACTACAGAGATACTGACAACTATTTTCATAGTGCGAAACAGGTAATCATGTTCCGTCTCTGAACGGTAAACATCAGAGATAAACTGGATGTTTCGTGGGGGACTATTGTGTTGACATTCTGGCGGCGGCATTATGCACAGTGTATCTATGCGGGCTGTTGTTTGTCGAGACTCCTGTCTTTTCCACTTTTCACATTGGGCAGTGGGGAGCGTTTTATTTGATATTCACTGTCACAGGAACGGAGCATAATGGGGACGACCCGTTGCTGTGAAGTTGGAACCGCGACTAACTAACTAACTAACTAACTAACTAACGGTAAACAGCAGAGTAGACAATCTTTCACGAAGACTCAAAGCGGGTCTGTCACTCATGTGTACGTGTGAACAAACTACACAGACAGCTGAACAGATCCTTAAAAATGGAAACATGATGACTAAATTGCGGTATCATTTCTGGTCACTCCATACGCACATTAACTTACAGCTATTTGGAAGCTTTCACGAACTCAATATAAAAAGCTAACACGAATACTTGTGTACACATTATTAACCAGCAGCTGAAGAAACAAGAAGGAAATGAAAAATAAGGTAAGAAATATATTCCTTCTACTTTCCTGTCAATTTACAAATTATTTACCCATGCCTTTGTAAATTCTCTGTCTTTACTAATATTACACATTGCACCCGTCGCGGGATTCTCCGTGATGAAGTGGTCAAGCCGTCTGACTAGGGCTCCGAAGGTTGTATGTTCGATTCCGGGCCGCGTCCTTCATTTCACGAGTGCATTTTTTCGGAGACTCCCGAGGGTCCCGAGAATCCGGATACGCCTTGTGTGTCATCTGAGTTGGCGGGGCTTTCATTACTGTAAACATAAATTTGTTAGCGAGAAATCACTAGTTTTTCAGCAAAACATCAAAGAAATGTCGCCGCTTTCGATGATTTAAGTTGTTTTTGGACCTATCAAAGAAATATTCCTTGGGTGGGGGTAAATATAAGACGGCTAGAAAAATTTCATAACGATGCAACAGTTTTCAAAATAATTGATCGTGAATGAAGGCATTCTTTTCGGGACATACTATAGCTGTGAATTCATGTGTCAATATTATTGAAGAGGTCAGTTACAAAATGAGGTTAAAGACAGCCTTTATATATGTTAGTATTTTTTTCTAAGCTACTTTATATATATATATATATATATATATATATATATATATATATATATATAATATATATATATATATATATATATATATATATATATATATATATATTCTTCTTCTTCTTCTTCTTCTTCTTCTTCTCTTCTTCTTCTTCTTCTTCTTCTTCTTCTTCTTCTTCTTCTTCTTCTTCTTCTTCTTCTTCTTCTTCTTCTTCTTCAGCATTCCGAGCCATTGAGGCTCTATGCTGCAGATACAAGCCGTCTCCATTCGTCTCTCTGGTTGACTTTCTCTTGCCAGTCGCTGATCCAGGTGCTTGTATGTCTGCATGTATATTATCTCTCCACCGTCTTCTTGGTCTACCTCGGGGTCTACGTTAATTTATTTCCTGTAATCAATAAAGCAAAGATATATATCTTTGTTTACTCCTATAGAACATTCAATTACTGTTCTCAGTATATACACAGCATTTACTGTACCCTTGCCTTCTAGAAACCCGAATTGTTCTTCTCCTATTTCGGGTTGTATTTTCTTCCTAACCCTTTGCATGATAATTCTCAGCAAAATTTTCGTGATGTGGCTCATTATACTAATTGTTCGATGTTGATCACATTCCAAGGCGGCTCCTGATTTCTTTGGGATTGCAATAAATATAGAATTACATAATTCGGGAATATCTCCAATATCGTATATTGCGTTCAGCAGTCTGGTGACTTGGTCCATTCTATATTCTTCTAAGGCATTGATCATTTCTATTGAGATGTTATCTGTACCCGGGGTCTTGCCAGTTTTCTTATGGTTAAGAGCATTCTGAACTTCCATCTTCAAAATTCATGGTCCTTCATTATCATTCCGATGATCATGTTGTTCTTCTCTTGTATCATCATAAAGGTCTTTCACATAATCTGACCACGCATGTACAATCTGATCATTTTTTATTATGATTTTGCCATCTTTGGTTTTAGACAACCCGTTGATGTGTGTGTTCTTTTGTTAGTGATGTCATTAATTCTTTGGTGCATTAATTTGTTATTTCGGGTGTTGTGTTGGTTTTCGATTTCCTTGCAATTTTCCTCAAGCCATGTTTCTTTTGCCTCTTAGCATTGCTTCCTAATTTTCCTGTGAATCTCTTCATATTTTTCCTTGTTATTTTTGTTATTTCTTCTTACTTCCATGAGTTTTAAGATGTCTTCCGTCATCCATTTCTTGCGTCCTATTATCGTCATTTTTGGGATGGTTGTTTCTGCAGCTTGGTTGACTGATTTCTTTAATATTTCCCATTGGTCACTGACGTCTTGAAATAATATTTCCATATCGGACAGTGCATCGAATCTGTTCTTTACCTCTAAGTTGAATTTATCTTTTATCTACTCACTCTTCAGTGCCTGCAGATCAAATTTTGTTTTTCTTGGTGAGTATTTGACTTTCTTTTATTTTATATGTAAATTTTTCAAGATTAATCTATATATACATAAAGAATATCATGCCGACTAGTGTGGGAGATTGTTCTCGTCCGCATCTTGTGATCTCTAACATGTTTAACAAGAGTTTACATACAACGATGGTTCCCTTTGATTTCCGCCGGATTGTGTATGGTTTGACTACAATAGCCTTTAAGGCAGGTCTTGCAAGGCAGCAGACGATAGAGCCTATATATAGCGCCCTATCCGTCAACGGTTATGTCACAGAGTAGCTGTATGTCATATGCGATCATACCTTCGCACATTTTGCAATCTGCCGCAGTATGTGTCAGTTCGTATGTTGCCATCTATCCATCTGTGCAATCAGCCGCAGTATGTGTCAGTTCGTGTGTTGCCATCTATCCATCTGTGCAATCTGCCGCAGTATGTGTCAGTTCGTGTGTTGCCATCTATCTATCTGTTCCGTGACAAAATGCTGCCAATAATTGCCTCTCTTTGTCTTCTTCAGTCTCTCTTACCATAACTCTGTCCAGCTGTGACATGTTCCAGCTTTATTATAGCGTGGTATAAATGACGACTGTGTTTTGCTAATGTTTGTCATATTTCGTCTTTGTATGTTAATCTCTTCTACAACATTTCGATTACTCGGTTTGGCTTTCTATGAATTCTCAATATTCTTCTGTAAAACAACATCTCGAGGCCTGCGGTGATTCTTTGTTTGTGTACTAAATGGCAATGATCCACAGCTATAGATGAAAAGGGACTGCATGTAACATGCAAGAACTGGTTTTCTAATCTCTAATGTCAGGGATTTATTGCATGTTATTCGTGTTATAAAATGCAGTGTTTACTCGTCATGTTCTAGTCTTCACCTTGTGATTTCTTCCATGTGATGCTTATCCATGTGCCAACGGTTCCTGAATCTCTATAACTAAAGAAACAAGTCACTTGTCCACTCTTTGAGCATATTAGGTATATGTTGCTAGCCTTATATGTTATAAAATATTTAGCACTGGATGGGCGGTGTGATCATTATCAAGCTGGCCGCCTTACTTCCCAGAAATGGTATCCATTTCAGACTCGCTCGACCTGGAGTCGAGGTCAGTTCTTGTAAATTTTCCAGATAAGCTCACTGTATAATGGAAATAACAGGATAAAACAAAACCACACATGTCAGGAATCAACACAATGAAAGACATAAATGCAAATGCCATGTCTCAATGGATAGCAACATGAATGTATTGAAGTAACATGAGTAAAAGCTAGGGAATGAATCTTTTCTTCTTGATAGCTTCACTGCTTACTTATATATGTTTACTTGTATACACATTAATAACAATATAATCGATTTATTAGGTTGTTTCGGAATTTGAGGTTCGAAGATGGAGCACTAACCCACTACTGGCAACGCTGATCGTATTTCCGTACGAACCCTGGGCCTTGCCCACGTCATATTGGGAGCATTAGAGTTTCGCTCGTTTGAGCTCGTCAGTAATGCATATCTCTGACTGGATGTGCCGTGCCAGATCGAGAAGACTTGATCATTCTGGGCCTCATCGTTTGACGAATGTGAGTCTCGGCGATCGGGCAAACTTTGAGCTATATATAGCCTACGATGGGTGACGTTGTGATATTCTAGTATGATAATTTGGTCGCGTCTAGCGTGAGCCGAGTGGTCAAGTGGTTACACACCCGCCTCATACGCTAGTGATCCTGAGTTCGATCTCGGCTCCAGTCAGGGATATGCACTACTGATGAGCTCAAACGAGAGCAAAATTCGAGTCTAGTGCTTCCAGTCCGGCGTGGACAAAGCGCAGGGTTCATACCGGAATACGATCAACAATAAAATCCTCTTCTGCTGATTGTCGTCTCCTGATGTAGCACAGGCGCTCAACCAACCCACGTCACACCGTTTGTAATCTCACTCGTTTGTAGCCTCATGGTATGGCTAGAATGCCAGGTTCTCCTTCGGGAGACCCGGACTCGAATCCTCTGTAAGGTTTGGATTCTTTTCTGTCGGCAGCAACAAGAAACCCCTAACTTACACAGTTCGCGGCGATTGCACTAGCCAGGCGGCCTTTATACCTCTGGCTCAAGACCACCACACACATATATTTCCCCCCCCCCCAACCCAATGTCCTACACCGCGAGGTTCTATAGGTAGTAGATAACAGATGTTTTTTAAGTACAATATAAACAACATTTTATAAACATTAGAAATGAATACGACAAATTGTAGCACAGTACACGCTGAAAACTCATATCAAAGAATAGGTGTCTCAATGAACGTATTAAAATAATGGATACCCTATACTCAGCCACGGTTTATCATAATGGAAAAACTTAGGAGGCTGGTCTCTTGCAATTGTTGCAGTGTGTTACCAGTTACCACTGGCCCTGGTGAGCACAGTATTGGAGACACATGTCTGACATTTCAATTGAGCACAAACGGGCATCAACTATTGTAGAACGCTCAATCATTAATGTATATTTTGCAGATAATAACAATTATCTTATAAGGAAGAGGAAACAAAAAAAAAAAAAAAAAAAATTTGCATGCATATATTCGATTCGATTCGATTCGATTCGATTTCACCATTACCCCTACCCCGTTCAACACATGGAGAAGTTATAGTTAGGGTCCATCACCGGCTCAGAATGATAGTCCTGTGATTGAGTCAGGCAACTACAGCTGCCCACGATTTTACCCTCACAGGATATATTAATCCGAAGGTGATTGTTGTCCATATGGGGAAACGGGGTATTGTCCTATTATAATAGTATATTATAATAATAACAATTCTCTTATAAGGGAAAACTAACATGCACAAAGTTATCAATATATATTTAATATTCTCATATTATACTAGTATATTAGAATAATATCAATTCTCTCTTAAGGAAAATCTAACATGCATACATTTATTTATGACTTTACGTATTTAATATGGCCTATTTTCTGTATATTGAAACAAGATGCATAGGATCAGAGTTTTCCAGAAACAGACTATAAAGAGCAGGTGTACTGAAACAAAGACCAGGAAACCAATGTATCTCTGTGCCAGCCTCCCTATTTTTATCATCGGAGACATTTGCATGATCGGTATGGCACCCATGGGAGGCCCTGGTACCTGCCGAAGTGTGATCCAGCGATAAGAGGTTTGGAAGATAGTGAAGGCGCTACACTCCAGCTGAAAATGGAGAGAACGCGGCGAATGGAAAATAAAACGTAATCGGAAAACCGTATAATACGAAACGGGAATATATGTATATATTGCATATCCTTTTTACAGGACTTCGCTATCAACACCTAGCATTTTACTGCTGTTGTTGATGTCTTGGCAAGTTTACATTCAGTAGTTTGCCATTGTTTTCTGAATGACCGGCTCCCATACCAATTCGTTAAAACCCAGCGCAACGCGGTCTGCTGGCATATCGCGCGCAGCTGTGTTTCGAACGCGGGTATGCGTGATTACGAACTCCGTCCGTTACACCGTCGCCACTGAGCAGGCGTTCTGTTGTTAGTGATTTCACTAATTCTTTTGTGCATTAATTTGGTATTCCGGGCATTGTGTCGGTTTTACATTTCCTTGCAATTTTCATCAAGCCATGCTTCTTTTGCCTCTTTAGCACAATTTCCTAATTTTATAGTGAATCTCTTCATATTTTTCATGGTTACTTTTGTTATTTCTTCTTATTTCCATGAGTTTTAAGATGACTTTCGACATCAATTTCTTACGTCCCATCATATTCATGTATGGGATACTTGTTTCTGCAGCTTGGCTGACTGATCTCTTTAATATTTCCTATTGGTCGCTGACATCTCCAAATAATCTTCCCAGATCGGACGATGTATCACATCTGTTCTGTACCTCTGCGTTAAATTTAACTTTTATCTCCTAACTCTTCTGTGGACGTAGATCAAATTTTGTGTTTCTTGGTATATATTTCACCTTCCTTAATTTTATATGTATATTGTTTATGATTACTCTGTTGTCGCTGTAAGCAGTTTAGCGTATGCTATAACTTTTGCGGACTTTTAAGGCATTTCGAAATCTTCTGTTGATGAGAATGTATTAAATCTGATTTCTGATCTTTTGGTCAGGACTCCTCCATGTCCATAATCTCCTTGGGTGTTATTGATACTAGGCGTTTTCAATAATCATATCATGCTCTTTTGTCCACTGTACAAGCCAGCAACCTCTTTAATTCTGTTTCCCTGCCCTAGTTCATACTTGCCTACTATGCATCCGCCGTGTTGATTTCCAACATTAGCATCCAAGTCATCCATTATGATATTTACATTTTTAGTGCTTACATTTCTTGAAGGTATTCTCCAAATTATTATAAATTTCATCGATGTTGTGTGTGTGTGTGTGTGTGTGTGTGTGTGTGTGTGTGTGTGTGTGCGTGCGTGCGTGCGTGCGTGCGTGTGTGTGTGTGCAGAGAAAATATTATTAATTAGAAGATATGAGAAGAATCACCATTGGGGAACATAATATTAATATCAATAACATTAGATATGCGGATGATACAGTATCGATTGCAGATAATGAACAGGATCTGCAACAAATAAAAGATACTGTTATTTTACACAGTGAACAACTAGGCTTATAATTAAATTGCAAGAAGGCAGAGATTATGGTCGTCTCTAAGTAGAAAGAAATACCACAGTGTAATATAAGGATAAAAGGGACTAGTCTTAAACATGTAAATCAATACAACTATCTTGGAACAGTCATAACTTCTCATAGGAGATGCCTTGAAGAGATCAGAGCAAAAATTGACACGGCGAAGGTAACCTTTTGCAAGATGGAAACATATTGACGAATAAAAGGTTGTCATTTGCAACGTGAAAAAGAGTGTTGGAGTGCTACACAGAAACATGTACTTTTGTATGGATGTGAAGCGTGGGCAATGAGCAGACATGCTGAAAATACATCTGATGGCCGTGGATATGTGGATTTCTGAGGAAAATGCAAAGAATACCATGGACAGACAGAATAGCCAGTGAGCAAGCCCTACAAGATGGAACTGAAAGTTGCAAAATGATTAGAAAAATTAGACGTAGACAGTCACATTTTTTAGGGAACGTTATGAGGAGAAAATAAACTAGAGAACTTGGTGACAACTGTGAGATTGAGGGGAAAAGAACAATGGGAAGGCTGGGAAGTAAATATTTGGATAGCTTGACCACATGACATGGTCGAGACAAGAACATAGAGTTGATCCACGACTCTGGTGATCATGTAAGATGGCGAAACATGACCACCCACGCTTATCGACATGGCATATGATGACTACGCTTTATACATACTCTCGTATATAGCTTTGCTATATACACTTGTATAAATACGTTATATATACACATATTGAATGAATATATAAAACATATATAAAACCAAAGAAGCCTTAAGGCGCACAGGTCATACAGTGCTTAGCTGGATAGGCCAATAAAAATATGTTATTTACAACGAGAAAAAGAGCGTTGAGGTGCTGCATAGAGCCTGTGCTTTTGTATGGATGTGAAGCGTGGACAATGAGCAGACAAGCTGAAACACATATTATGGCTGTGGAAATGTGGTTTCTGAGGAAAATGCAAAGAATACCATGGACAAAAAGAAAAACCAATCCCCAAGTCCTACAAGAAACAAATGAAAACTGTAAACTGATTAGAGAAGTTAGACGTAGACAGTCACAATTTTTTCGCTACGTTATGAGAAGAAATAAATTGAAGAACTTGGTGATAACTGACAAGATCCAGGGGAAGAGAACAAGGTGAGGGCAGAGAAGTAAATACCTGGATGGCTTGACCACATGGTATGGTCGAGACAAGAACACTGAGCTGATCCACGACTCTGATGATCGAGTGAGATGGCGAGACATGACCGCTAACACTTACCGGCATGGCACATGATGATGATTATGGTATATACCAATCGGCATTCGGTTTTTGACACAGTCAGTATCACAGCAGCCACCTTTATTTTCAAGACATTTCCTAGGACCTAATTTAAACTGAGTCGGCTTTGAGAGCTCAGTTCAATTTTTAAAAAAACAAACACCTCTCCGATGCGGATTCAAACCCATGGTCATCGGACCAGCAGGCGAGCGCCTAGCCACTTCGCTATTGCGGCTCCCGAGATAAAGTATATGCGTTTATATGTGTTGATTCTCCTGCAGGATGGCAGCATACCAATGTAGTCCAAACTGTACTTCAACCCTCCACGAAATGACATAGATCTGGTCTGGCGTAATGCCTGCTCTGTTTCCCAAAGCTTTTAGCTTCATCACACAATCTCGCTGTGATGGCCCATTACGCATGCTTATTATTTTTATGAACACTTTCTCTCTGTCATTACATCGCGTTAAAAAACCGCAAAAACGTTAATTAATAACGTATGAACTAGTAAATCGTGTTTATCAGGTCTCATACAACAGCAGACGACAAGATAGATTACCAAAATGGCGGCTTAGAATTCGAAAATGGCAGCCCATAATACCATGTTTCCTAACTTACCCTGGGCGATGTATGTTTGCCGCTACTGAACAAGAACCAGCGGAAATTGTATTAGACGGAAGTGCCCGCGTTTTTAGTCTATGCGATAGCATTTAGTCTGCGACCATTTTTTGTCTTCTTTTCAAAGATTAGGAAAATTGTATATTGTACTTTAAAATGACTCGGTTCTATTTCTTTACCATAGCTCTGCTGGGGCATATAGAAAGAATGGAAGATAATAGAGAAACAAAACTCGCTTACACTCAGGAAATAAATTACCATAGACCCCGAGGTAGACCAAGAAGACGGTGGAGAGATAATATATATACAGACCTACAAGCACTTGGAATCAACGACTGGCAAGAGAAGGTCAACCAGAGAGACAAATAGAGACGGATTGTATCTGCAGCAAAGAACCTCAATGGCTCAGAACGCTGAAGAAGAAGAAGAAGCTCTGTCTGTCTTTCCGTCCGCCCGTCCGTCAGTCCGTATGTCCATGTATGCATGCATTCCTCCATCACTCACTCCCTGTCTGTCTGTCTGTCTGTCTGTCCGTCCGTCCGTCCATCCGTCCGTCCGTCCGTCCGTCCGTCCCGTCCGTCCGTCCGTCCGTCCGTCCGTCCGTCCGTCCGTCTGTCTGTCTGTCTGTCTGTCCCCCCCCCCCCCACCCCGCTGTCCTCACGCCCACCCATCCGACCGCTGCCACCCGCCAGTCTGTCTGTCTGTCTGCCTATCTGTGAGTTTTCCTGCCTGCCCGCCCGAATGTCTGTTAGTTAGTTAGTTAGTTAGTCCTTTCCTCTTGAGCCTAAGGCGGCGCATAGGGCAGAAGTCCTGTCTCTCCATGTCTGTATTTAAATAAAATGTCAATATATAACCTTCTGGTTTTCTTTAACAACCTTGAACTCTATCTGTTTACCTTCCTCTGTCTGTCTATCTGTCTGTCTGTCTCTTTGCCTGTGACTCTAGCATTTTCCACTTATGTCGGAGGACATAACGTGCACACAATAAAATACACACATGTTATAATATTGGTTGCCGACATTGAACTGTACCTGCCGCATTTCGTTGATGATGTTATCGTGACTAAAGTCTTGAATTATAATTTCTAGATCAGATTATCTTTCGAATCTGTTCTGTATGTCTATTATGAATTAGTCTTTTGCCTGCTTATAGAATAACTACATATATTCAATAAATACATTGGTCAAATTGGCAGACGCCTTGGTGACCGTTTTAGAGAACACCTCAGAGACATTAATCAGGGCGCTGACAAACCTGTCCTCAACCATTTTAATTCCTCCAACCATAATGGAGTCGACGATGTATGTGTCACTGCATTGAAACCTTGCTTCTCCAACAGCTCCAGTAGGCTCAAAATTGAATGCAAATTAATCAACTCTCTGGGATGCGTCCATCCAGCAGGTATCAATACAGTTGTGGACGCTAATGTATAACTGTGCCATCTTCTCCAACTGTTTACACTGTCTATTTATATCTATATATATATATACATATACACATTCACTATTACCAGTGTTCCTCCCTATTAGGCGAACTCACTCCCACTTCTGAGATACTTGTAATTTACATCCCCAAGTCAAGGACGAGAAGTCAACATTGTAGCTCAACTGACCTTGTAGGGGTTGAACCCGCTTCCTCGCCATCAGCACACCAGAAATTTAAGAGCGAGCCCTCTTATCCATTCGGACATACTGATCTCGGCAAAGAACCATGGACAGACAGAAAATCCAATGGGCAAGTCCTACAAGAAACAAACGAAAACCGTAAACTGATTAGAGAAATTAAGACATGGACAGTCACAACTGTTTGGATATGTTATACGAAGAAATAAATTATATAACTTTGTGACAACTGACAAGATTGAGCTGAAAAGAACAAGACGAAGGTAGAGAAGTAAATATCTGGTTGGCTTTGCCACGTGGTATGGTCGAGACGAGAACACTGAGCTGATCCACGATTCTGGTGATCGTGTGAGATTGCGAAACATGACCACCCACGCTAATGGGCATGTCACATGATGATGACCTCGGATTACTATACAAAACTTTTATTTGAAATATCACATGAATGTCCAGTTATAGGTCAGTAAATTAAAGACCGTTTTACACAACATAAAGTGTATCAGGCGTATGGTGCTCCACCCATACATTTTTCCATACTCGAGGGGCGATGTAATCAATATTACACCTGTCGTCTGTACTTCTCAAGACATTTCATACTATATATTTCACATGGGGTCGACTTGGGAGCTTAGGTCAATAAAAATACAAGTCCGCTTTGATGCGAATATAATGTTTGCAGTATCACAAGAAAGACACGTTTTATCATGTTATAGTTACCATATACATTAATAATGTTTTCATAGTCGATGTGTTAACGAAGTTGATAAGGAACTGCGCTGAAGATGTCACGAGCACAGTCAGACGCAAGTTCGACACCTGGACTCGTCGCCTGCTAAAATAAGGGAAAGACTGACCACCTGATCCTTCCTGCTCTCCGGCCCAGAAAAAGTGATGGTTCTATAACATCGTAGATGAGTAGCAGGAAACTGATTCGAGAAAGATTATTTATTATTATTTTAAATGTTATTATTATATGTGTCTTATATACATCTCTTGTTTGTCTTAGTCACATCACAGATGCTACGATGTCATAAATACACTACACTTGTAAAGCTTTTATTTGTCTATGAGACATCACAAATGTTATGATGTTATAGATGCACGACACGTTTAAAGCTTTTGTTTGTCTATGACACGTCACAAATGCTATGATGTTATAGATACACAACAGTATAAAGCATTTGCGTGTCGATGACACGTCACAAATGTTATGATGTTATAGATACACTACATTTATAAAGCTTATCTTTATCCATGTCACGACACAGATGTTATGATGTTATAGATACACTACATTTATAAAGCTTACCTCTGTCCATGTCACGTCACAGATGTTATAATGATGTTATAGATACACTACATTTATAAAGATCTTCTTTATCCATGTCACGACACAGATGTTATGATGTTATAGATACACTACATTTATAAAGCTTACCTCTGTCCATGTCACGACACAGATGTTATGATGTTATAGATACACTACA
>JACEFZ010014754.1:67500-255000 GCA_014155875.1 Cepaea nemoralis | reverse complement strand
ACATTCCACCAGTTCCACACGATCCGACCCGTAGTGTCTGCTTCAACGCGCATCCCTCTCCATAAAATTCCATGATACTGACATATTAATTTACTTCACCCTCTCTCCATTCCAGTGATTCTCAAACTTTAGCAAACTCTCAGACCATTCCTTCCCTGTCCACTTCCTAAGCGCCTCTTTACACACCAACTAAAAGTTAGTTGCATATCCTTTACAGGACGTTTGAGTTCAACCTCGGAATTTTTAGCTGTTTATAATTTCTTGGCTAGTTTACGTTCAGTAGTCTACCATTGCCGGTCTCTCTGGCCGAGGGGTTACACCACTTTCTCCGTAATCCCGTTTATCACGCAGAGTCTCGTAGCGGGCGAGAACTGGAAGCGGTTCTACCCCCGCTGGTGACTTGCGGGATAACTGAGCCGGCCGCTCAGAAAGCAATGGCAAACTACTGAGCGTAATCTTGCCAAGTAATCAACAGAGCAGATGAAAGATGCTGCTGTTGACAGCGATGTCCTGTAAAAGGATATGCAAATTTAAAAAAAAAAGTCTACCATTGCTTTCTGAACGAAAGGCACTCATACCATTGCATGAACAATAACGCAAGACAGTCTGCTGTCAAATCGTCCGCAGCTGTGTTTCAAACCTAGTATGCAGGATTACGAATTGCGCCTGTTACACCTTTGCCACTGAGCCGGCACTAACTAAACAGCAGTTGAAAAAACAATCGTTCGTGTCCTTTGTAGGACGTTGAGATGAACCTCAGGTCGATTTTCTAGGCAATTTCTTTCTTTCTTTCTTTCTTTCTTTCTTTCTTTCTTTCTTTCTTTCTTTCTTTCTTTCTTTCTGTCTGTCTGTCTGTCTGTCTGTCTGTCTGTCTTTCTTTCTTTCTTTCTTTCTGCCTGCCAGCCTGCCTTAGTGCCTGCCTGCCTGCCTGCCTTGTCTGCCTGCCAGCCTGCCTTAGTGCCTGCCTGCCTGCCTGCTTGTCTGTCTGCCTGCCTGCCTGTCTGTCTGTCTGTCTGTCTGTCTGTCTGTCTGTCTGTTATTCCCTGTGTTGTGTAATACATCTCTCAGTTGAAACCGCCGAGCTAAAAATATTACAGGCGCTACCGGGGCCAGGTACCAGCCATTTGTGTACCACTGCTGCACACTCCTGGCGTTCACACCCCGAGGCACCGCCATGTCGGGTTTTCCCGCACTCCATTTGCACCTGTACATATTTATTTTTTAGCAGTCAGGCTATCTCTTTGGTAAGGGCACTGGATTGCCAACATATGGTCCGGTATCAATTCTCGTTTTTTTTTTTTTTAAATGGGTTCAGAGCTAGAATTAGAAATGTGTGTATGCGCTAAAGTATAACCAACCGGTGTGACTGTAACTGCATGGTACCTCCTGTGCTGTTCGGTCACATAATCATAATCTATTCGTCTATGTGAAAACAGGGTTACACTGCGCACGGATAAAATTTTACAGACCTAGTCACAGTGAAACATGTATTCACAGATGAAATAGTCAGTATCAGTCACACTGAAAATGTCAGTCAGATTGAAACAAACAGTCACATTGAAACACAGTGAATCGGTTATAACTGAAAGTTCGTTACATTGAAACAGTCAGTTACAGTTGAAAGAGCCAGTCATATTTCAAACAGTCAGTCACTGTTGAAACAGGCGGTCAGATTTATATAATCATTCTCACCTTGAGCAATCAGTCGCAGCCGAAATGGTCAGTCACAGCTGACACAGACAGTCTCAGTTCAAACAGTCAGTCGCAGTTCAAACAGTCTCAGCTGAAACAGTCACAATTGAAAACAGTTATTCACAGTTGAGACAGTCACAATTGAAACAGTTATTCACAGTTGAAACAGTCACAGTTGAAAAAAGTCACAGTTGAAACAGTCACAGTTGAAAGAAGTCACAGTTGAAAAAAGTCACAGTTGAAAAAAGTCACAGTTGAAACAGTCACAGTTGAAACAGTTAATCACAGTTGAAACAGTCATAGTTGAAACAGTCACAGTTTAAAAAAGTCACAGTTGAAAAAAGTCACAGTTGAAAAAAGTCACAGTTGAAACAGTCACAGTTGAAACAGTCACAGTTGAAACAGTTAGCCACAGTTGAAACAGTTAGTCACAGTTGAAATAGTCACAGTTGAAACCGTCACAGTCGAAACAGTCACAGTTGAAACAGTTAGCCACAGTTGAAACAGTTAGTCACAGTTGAAACAGTTAGCCACAGATGAAACAGTCACCGTTGAAACAGTTAGTCACAGTTGAAACAATCACATTTGAAACAGTCACAGCTGAAACAGTTAGCCACAGTTGAAACAGTTAGTCACAGTTGAAACAGTTAGTCACAGTTGAAACAGTTAGTCACAGTTGAAACAGTCACAGTTGAAACCGTCACAGTTGAAACAGTTAGTCACAGCTGAAACAGTTAGTCACAGTTGAAACAGTTAGTCACAGTTGAAACCGTCACAGTTGAAACATTTAGTCACAGTTGAAACCGTCACAGTTGAAACAGTTAGTCACAGTTGAAACAGACACAGTTGAAACCGTCACAGTTGAAACAGTCACAGTTGAAACAGTCACAGTTGAAATAGTTATTCACAGCTGAAACAGTCACAGTTGAAACAGTTAGTCACAGTTGAAACAGTTAGTCACAGTTGAAACAGTCACAATTGAAACAGTCAGTTACTCGTGAAAGAGTCAGTAACAGATGAAACAGTCAGTCACAGGTGAAACAGTCAGTCACACGTGAAACAGTCTGTCACAGAAGTAACAGTCAATCAAAGATGAAACAGTCAGTCACAGATGAAACAGTCAGTCATGGATGAAACAGTCAGCCACAGATGAAACAGTCAGTCACAGATGAAATAGTCAGTCACAGATGAAACAGTCGGTCACAATTGAAACAGTCAGTCAGAATTGAAACAGTCAGTCACAATTGAAACATTAGTCACATTTGAAACAGCCAGTCACAGATAAAACAGTCAGTTACAATTGAAACAATCAGTCACAGTTGAAACATCAGTCACCATTGAAACAGTCAGTCACCACAGTTGAAACAGCCAGTCACAGTTGAAACAGCCAGTCACAGATGAAACAGCCAGTCACAGATGAAACAGTCAGTCATAGATGAAACAGTCAGTCACATGTGAAACAGTCAGTCACAGATGAAACAGTCAGTCACAGTTCAAACAGTCAGTCACAGATGAAACAATCAGTCACAGATGAAACAGCCAGTCACAGATGAAACAGCAGTCACAGTTCAAACAATCAGTCACAGATGGAACAGTCGGTAGCTTTTCGCAGAATAAGCAGGTGTTCTACGACGCTCGCCCAACTAGACACATTAAACTTGGCATTTAAATAACCTGGTCTATCATTCAACTGAAGTCAAGGTGGCCGCGGGGCTTAATGCACTTGTCATTGAACTTCCGATGCGCTGACGACGGGGTACTGTGTTTATTTCCTTCACCTCTCAGTTGGACTTCAACTTTGATATCTCACCCAGAAAGCAACGACACACTTCTTCTCTTTGTTATAGTCCACACGGCGTCTGTCCACAGCCTTCTGCCACTCATCCTCCCAATCATTTTTGATATGGCAAACTACTAAACATAAAATTGCCCAGTAAATCGACCTGTTGTAGGGGTCGATCACAACGTCCTGAACGGGACATGCAACATTTATCATTCATCTAAACTCACGTAGTACAGATATCATACCAGTCATTTTATTGCGGAGTAGGTATTCGATATTACGCAAACACACAAACATTTAGGGCCATACGGCTGGTGCTTGTATATTAGTAAAATGTAAAGAAGAGGCGGAAGGTGGAAAATTATGTGCAAAAAAGGGGTAGAGGAAGACAGCTTAAAATGTGTCTGAAAAACTGAAACAGCTAGGCAACAAATAAAAATCACTGGTCTTCTTCATCAAAGTATCAGATAATGAAAGGATTGGACAATCATCATCTCCGATGTATGCTCAGACACGGTACGTGAAAAAGAAGAAGAAAGAAAGAAAGAAAGAAAGAAGGCAAGAAAGAGAGAAAGAAAGAAAGAAAAGAAAGAAAGAAAGAAAGAAAGAAAGAAAAGAAAAATAATCTCCGATTTACAAAAACTGCACATACATGTATTTATAGTACTACTATTAATGCAGGAAAAGATTAGGTTGTGGATTTCCAAGGATCGAACCCTATCTAGCGTATATTAGATGTGGTAGCAAGTTATATTCTTAAACCAGAAAAGCGCTATATAGCATCTTCTATACAGCTAGATGAGCATCTGTGAGGGCAGTGGCTGTTTAGTAATTACTGATCTATCTGAACTCTCACACACACACACACACACACACACACACACACACACACTCACACACGCACGCACGCACGCACGCACGCACGCACCGGAGTTACAACTACGATACGTCCAACCATGCGCATGTAGAACAGAACAAAAGCAGGTAAATGGATGGGGGAGACAATGTCATTGACCCACATCCAAAAAGTGCTAACACCCTTGTTCTAATTGTTTTGTAAGCAGATAGGTCGCTAAAAACTGAGTTGTTTCTCTTTCTTCTCCTCCCTCTTATTTCATGCAATCATGGACTCTCCCAGTCGTGCAACCCATTTTTTTTTTTTTTTTGGCAGACAAGCAATGTTGGATACACCCCTTCCCCTCCCTCCCCAAATCGACATTCCAGATTTACCTCTAACAAGACAAATCCTCTTTGTTCGTTCGTACGTTCAGGCTCCACCCGGTCACAATTCAATTCATTCAACGCTGCTCGGTAGACATGGCGGGCATATGTGTTACTCCTGAATCAACAATTGACGACACCACGCGTTCAAATCAGAACAAAAAGCACTCAAAATCGTCGTGGTTTAGAGCTTTCGCTCACATGTATATGATAAGATTGAGACTAGTACAAGACAAATTAGGGGTTGCGAGAAGAAAAGACAAATTAGGGGTTACGAGAAGATAAGACAAACTAAGGGTTACACGAATATGGTAATAGATATCAAATTTTACAAATAAAAAACATAAAAATAAGTCCATTAACAGGAATATGCTGTGGGTATTTTAAGTCTAGGGACCATTATTGTATGACTTGAGTGCGTGGAAGGATTGGGTGGTCAGTCTCTCCGTCCCATAGCCAACGACGAGACCTGGCATCGAACTCTTGTCCGACCGCGCTCATGCCCTTGTCGACGTAACGTCCTAACCTTTACATCAACTTGCCCGCTAATATAAGATATACTAGATCATAACAGATACATAGAAAGCTGTAGAGATACGGGGTTTGAACCGTCATCTCCAAAAAGACGACGCCGTCACGCTCAATACTTAATGCGTTCTGTTTACAAAGCTGTAATTGGCTACCACATGCATGATACAGCCGGCTCCCTGGCGTAGAGGTTACCAACGCAGTTCTTAATCCCGCATACCGAGTTCGAAGCACAGCTGCAGACGATTTGGCAGCAAATCATCTTGCGTTATTGTTTTACGAAATGATACGGCTGCCGGTCGTTTAGAAATCAATGGCAAACTACTCAGCTTAAACTTGCCAAGAGATCACAATAGCAAAAAAAAAAAAATGCTGGCGTTGACTGCGACGTCTTGTAAAGGATATGCAACTAACTAACTAACTAACCGACCGACCGACCGACCGACCGACCGACCGACCGACCGACCGACCGACCGACCGACCGACCGGCTAAACTAACTAACTAATCAACTAACTAACTAACTAACTAATTATAGATATCTTTTACAATCCCTGGGCCAACAGTTCGGAAGTCACGGTGTCTAGTACGCTTACCTACCGGCTCTGTGGCTATTCTTTCGCATCGCCAGTTGATAGCTTATACAATTGCCCTGGGCATGCAGGTCGATCCAGCCTCAAATAGCTACCATAATATGTCCTGAGAAGTAAAGACGACCTGTGTAATGTTGGCTATATGACCCATCTATTGCCGATGTTTCTATAAAAACATATAAGGCTATCACCATACACCAAAATTTGCCAATACTGACTTAACATCAGGTTGTTACATTCTGGCACTCGACCACGCTTTCTTGGGAATTCAATAGGTACACTTCCCATACACATTTTTTCTCTGTCTTCAGTTGCTTATTTTATCCAGTATTCCCCATACTGACAAACGTGCCCCGAAGCAGTTTTCCGTTCTGCCATGGGTCTATGAAGTGGTAGGGCCATCACATACTGCAGGCCTGAATAGCTGGCTAATCTTTCAATTTCTTGGCAGGGGACGAGCCCAACCATCGAACCTGGCCTAATCTTACTCACGACATTATCAGTGCTGTCCCATGTCAACCTCGCTAACGCCATCCCCACATACGGCTGATTTCTTAGTTTAAAAATCTTCTGCTGTTAGTGCCCGACAAACGTCACTGCCCGATGGTTATGATGAATGATCAGGCAATATTTGCTGCCAACCACATCCTCCCCCCCCCCCCCTCGCTTTTAATTCAAGCGTAGTCCATACACATACTACCTTTGCTGCACTAGGTTGATTTTTGCGTTTGGATTAGCTTTCCCTATCACCAGTGTCCCTCGCCATCGAGCGAACGCACTCCGACTTCAGAGATAATACTTTAAGGTTTGTTTTCTTCTTTTTTTTATTATCCTATTTACAGGACATTTTACTGCTGTTGTTGATGTCTTGGCAAGTTTACGTTCAGTAGTTTGTCATTCTTTCTGAACGACCGGCCCCCATACCAACACGTTAACACCCAGAGCGACGAGGTCTGCTACAAATAGGTCGCAGCTGTGTTTCGAACGCAGGTAAGCGGGCTCAAGAATCGCGTCCGGAATTCCTTATCCACGGAGACTGGCTGTTTCCTTCTATATTCACGATGTTCTCAACATATTTATCAAAATGCATATCTCCGCTTCAGCCAGTTGTATGAATCATTTCATTGCTCAACATACGCAACCTTACATAAAAATACACCACGGATAACCGTTTGGTAAGCGGATTGTCTGACTTATTTCGTGACAGGACTTCTGTTTTATCATGACTTTACTTATTCTAGTCAAAGTCCTTGGATGTGTCAGTTCTGTGCTTTAAGATATCTTGGTTATCCCCCTTTGCTACTGATAAGCCACATTTTGTCACTCACCTTTTGGGAAGTAAAGAATAAGGTGATAAATTGTTAAGCCTCCTTTCTTGCCTAACTAGCACAAAGTCAACAAATACAATAATAATAATAATAATAATAATAATAATAATAATAATAATAATAATAATAATAATATCATCATCATCATCATCATCATCATCATCATCATCATCATCATAAATTGTCTCGACACAATTTTCAGTAACAGTGAGATCACATACTGTAGGCCTGGAAGCTGGGAGTAATAGGTGGCCAATCTTTCCCTAACTTTGGCAAGCGACAAGCTTAGTCGTGGAACCCGCGCCCGACCGTGCTCAAGACATTATCAGCTCCGTTCATTATCAACTTCGTTGGCGCGCCCACCTGATAAGTCAACAAATACATCAAGGTGAATACAGTTGAGTTGAGTCAAAAACCGACACTCGGGACATTTCCATACGTGCTTCGTACCATTCTTCAACAACCAGCGAAGAGTCCCAATGCTGATGATACCAGGATGTAAACTATTTGTTGTCAGTCTTAATACACAAATAAAAGCACCGATCACCTGACAGTAATTACATGACACTGTTTATCCTAATACCAAATGTCACTTCCAATCAGCCTTAAAATCGCTAAAGTGTATCCTCATTTAAAAGCTGGTTCATTAGACGATCGATCGTCTCATGAGGCCAATTTCCATATTATCCTCACTATCTAAACGACTAGAAAAGCACATTCACAAAACAACACTAGAGCATTTAGTTCGCCTCAAACTAATAGTGACAGTCAGTCAGGATTTCGGCCAAAGTATTCTGTCATACGACCTTAACAAACATGATAGAAAACTGGCATCAAAATATTAATAACAATACTCTATGTGGAGCGGTGTCTATAGACTTCAGAATATCATTCGATATGATAGATTATTCTATTATAATGTAAAAAAAAAAAATATTAAAAAAAAAAAAAAAAAAAAACTAGAAACAATGAAAGTAAGATTTAATATAGTGACCTTAATAAAACATAATTTTTATTAGACAGAAAACAAGTAGTATCACACAATAAATCTTTATCTCAAGCCATTACCATTAATATTGGAGTACCTCAGGTGTCTATACTTGGCCCTCTGTTATTAGCCATTTATATAAATGATCTTCCCTTATATCTGTCGTCGTCCTGCGATCTATTTGCGGACGACAGCACAGTATATACAAACGCTGTTGATCGTAATGTGCTAGAATTATCCTTGCAACAGGAAATAAATAGTGTAGTTAACTGGAGTCATGCAAACCGCATGCAAATTAACATTTCTAAAACAAAATCTATGTTAATAGCAATCAGGCAAAGACTTTACACTTTAAACTTGCAGAAAACTCTTCAGCTGCACATTGGTAGCACGCCTATAGAAAGTGTAACCGAGCACAAGACACTGGGTCTTATCATAGATCGAAATCTATCCTTCCATTCCCATGTTCATGCTCTAGTTAAACAAATAGCCAAAAAAGTATACCAACTTGCCAAAATTAAAAATTTCCTCGACGAAAACACAAGAAAGATATTCTATACTTCCCACATACAAACACATATTGATTATTGCTCCAAAATCTGGGATGGATGCTCCAAATCAATAACAAAACACCTTTATTCACTCCAGAAAAGGGCAGTGCGTTTAATCAATGGTGATAAGCTTATAGATAATTCTAACCTACATGAACGTCTTCAGTTACTGCCACTCCACAAACGCCTACTTTTTAATAAGGCTAAACTAATTCACAAAATCCTATTTCAAAATGCTCCAAGCTACCTTTGGCCATTGTTCAAATATAACGCAAGACATAGCGAACGGCTAAATATACTTCATGTCCCTAAACCTAGGATAGACTTACATAAAACAAGCTTAGCATACTCTGCCACTCAGTTGTGGAACAATCTTCCACAATAAATCAAAAACTCCACCAATCATTGTACACACAGTCGCAACCTGTTTGAACACTACCTCAGTACAGACTACATGCCCCCTAAAAATAATAATGGTAAATTATCTCAAACGACAACTAGCCAATAAACATTCCCATATGTATGGCACGTTACACCTTCCTTAGGTATTTATAATGCCCATGTTAAACATTGCCTCAGTGAGTAATGTATTATTGATTATTTTTCATGCGTATTAATGCTTATTGTTCTTTTGTTGTCTAAGATCAGCTTCATAAGTGATGTTGAATGAAATAATGTATGAGAGAAATTAGAGAAGAAGGGCAGAATAACAGACAGGCCTGCGTGCCCAATTCTTAACCCTTAGAAAATATAGATTGTTCGTTTGTTCGTTCGTTCTAAGTAAGTTGAACATTTTTCTTTCTATCAGAGATAGACACACACGCTACACGTCTGTCTATGTGTTTGAAAGGAAGACATCACACCTGGAAAATTTGATTTACGGTGAAACCTTGACGAAACTTCACTAAATACAAGCAACCAACTGCTCGGTCTCCCCAAACACATTTCGAAGTACATGAATATTGCCCCGATTGTGCTTTGGTTAATACATGGGTATTGTCCTCTATGACAGTCATTTGCAACTAGCTCCATTCTTTATCTACCCTGTGTGATCTGTTTTATAAGACATAGGCATATAAATTGACTGTCTGCCAAGACAGAAGGGAGCATCATTAGCATCGGGAGTCGTTCCAAAATTGTGAAATTTACCTGGGTTTCCTGGTCAACTCGGCCTAAATGGGTACCAGTAATTGTCTTGGGAAGGAAAGACGCTTTTACGGGTCTTTTTCTTACTGCCAAGACATAGAACAGTGTTCAATCTCCAGAAGAGTCTGCATTATTTTTCTGATCGGCGCATCCCTGGAGTTGATCCAGCCTATGCGTGCATTTATATCTTATCCAGCCTATGCGTGAATTTATATCTTATCCAACCCATTACATCGCGGTAGCTTTTCATGTTTGGATTCTAACGGTCATATTCAGGGAGTCATCGCGAGATGAAACACAGAGAATACAAAAACCGAGAGAACACTCCGAAAGAAATAGATACGCTAATAAAACATCACCAGAGACAATAACGAATGGTTATTTAAGACATCAGGCCTGGATGGAACCATGCAGTGTTATGATCACGCAAAGACATCTGGTAACTGTAAGAAAGCTATTACATCGTGGATACACAACGCTGTAAATGTGTGACTCGTATCATCGGCGTCTCACGTTACGGCAAGTATTGTCTTCGTCATCGCTTCCAGTAGTTGCTAGAAAAACCGGCGAGTTTGCCGCTAGCAGACGCGTCTAAAGGCTCAGTGTCCTCTCAGGATTAGCCGTTTCATTTTGTCTTTTTGGGGATAAATACTGTAAAACTGTGAGCGTGTGCATGTGTATGAGTGTATCTGAGCGTGTGTGTGTGTTTGTGTGAGTGTGTGTGCGAGTGTGTGAATGTATACATGAGTATGGAATTGCTCGTGTGTGTGTGTGTGTAAGACAGGCAAAGAGACACACACACAGAGAAAGAGATAATAGAGAGATCGCGATAGGGAGAGAGAGAGAGAGAGAGAGAGAGAGAGAGAGAGAGAGAGAGAGAGAGAGAGAGAGAGAGAGAGAGAGAGAGAGAGAGAGAGAGAGAGAGAGAGAGTAAAAGAGTTGTTGTGTTTCTTGTAGTGACCGATTTTTTTGTGGATTCCTAATCAGTATGTAGCAAATATCTCTTGTATGCAAGTCAGAGCAAATCCGCATTTGTTCGTTCTAGACTTTATTGACGACAATAATGTTCTTACAACTCATCCTTAGATTAGCAGTCCTTAAGCTGTTTGCTCTATGGACCCCGTATCATATTAACCTAATCAAGATTAGCTGTTGCTTATTACTTTGCAAGCTTGGTGCAGTCTATGTTCAACTTTCACTTTGTTATATATCGCCCCATCATCTTTTGCTTCGTGTGTTCCCTTCATGCGTTATCATACTGAAATGCCAATGAACCATTTTCATTGCGACATCTAGTTCAGCCTAAAGATCTCTATCTACTCCTTCCTTGTGGGATTCCCTCACACGCTACTGTATAGTACAGTTTTACCTTTCCATGGGTAATAAAGCCTTATGGTAGCTTCCATTGTTGGTATTCTAGCGAAGTCTATGGGTTTCTTTTCTCAATGGCGTTCTTGTTAAGTCTGTTGATCTCTCTAGCCTGCATGCACTCAAACTCACGTGTCCAATCTTCCGTGCAATCAGCTGAAGTCTATCTGCCGCTTCTCGGCTTGTCTAAAACGGCCATTCGAGTTCTATATATAGAAAGAGTTGAGACTTATTATCAGCAGGTATAATGACTGCGGACGGACGCGCTGGCGAAGTTGATAGCGATCTCCGCTGGTAAAATCATGAGCAAAGTCGGACGCGGGCTCGACGCCTGGGCTCGTTGCTTGTCACAGTGAGGTAATGACTGGCCGCCTCTTCTTTCTCGCTCTCGGCCTACAAAATGAGATGTCGCTATCACATCACAGATCCATATCAAGAAACTGCTGTGGGACAATGTTTTAAATGATTGCGGCGAGGGCTATGGCGCAGTGGTTATAACGCTTTTCTGCTTGTCTGGTAGTCATGTGTTCAAATTCTCACTGGGACTGATTAAAAAAAAAAGAAATTGATCTAGGCTTCATGGCCAGTCCACTCTACACAGGGCACCAGGAAATATCGGCGCCGGTGTTATATTCACCACATCACGCATTAAGTGCCTATTGGTTTATAACATTATAACACCATATACCCCAAATAACTTCACTTCATGCAAACAGGTCCTTTACCTTTTACTTCGTTATGATAATTACGATAATTTCAAACTAGCAATGAGGTACACGATATTACTAGATTACTAAGGCTGTAAGTTGACATAGGAACATTATTTGCATTGGTGACAACTGGACATTTCTGTGGAAAGAGAGACTGAGGAATGAAACGATAGAAAATTCGTGACAGTCTTGTGCGATAGAATGGAGGTGTGTCAGCACACGATCTGATACATGCCGCTGGAGATAACAAGATATTGAGAAGCATGATCGCTCACGTCAGTCAGCAAGGCACGTGATGATAATAATGGTGATGGCAAGTGATAGGTTCTGCTGATCTTCTGTTGACAGGCATGCAGGTATGTTAATTACATTGGGTATATGGATAGACGTGGCAACAGTGATGTAGCATTGCTTCTAGATACGTCAGGGGACCGAGGTTCGGTACGAGTAGAAGGTTGAGAACACCGTGGACAGGGAATGTAATAAACACTGGGGTATTTGTGTTACAGCTTGGGTAGAATGTTCATCAAAACCGCCAGGAAATGACACATGGAATTTATAGGGTAGTTCTACAGAAAAGGTGGTCAATAGAATTTGGTCTTATGTGGGAGAAATCTAGATCACAGAGGTAGCGGCTGACAGAAAAAAGTATATGTGAAGTGGTTAAACATCTGGCCAACAAATACTAATATAAGCAATAGCAGCGTCATAAAAAGAAGAAGACGACGACGATGCTGAAAAGAAAGAAAGAAAGAAAGAAAGAAAGAAAGAAAGAAAGAAGAAGAAGAAGAAGAAGAAGAAGAAGAAGAAGAAGAAGAAGAAGAAGAAGAAGAAGAAGAAGAAGAAGAACCACCACCACCAGCAGCAGAGGCAGAAGATAAATAACATTTAAAACATCAGATAGACAAATATACGACAAGACAAGAGCAGCATAAAACTAATTGACGGAGAAATGAGACACTTAAAGCACACCATTCCTTGTGATTGAGCTCGGCTGCCAGGAACATCTGCAAATGATATAGTCCCTTCATATCTTACCTAGGGAGCGTCATGCTGCCCTTTGACATAACGTGCAGGCTAGTTTCTGGTACTGATATACTGCAGGATCAGAGGAGGCGGTACAGTAAACATTGTTGGTTGTTTGATGATTACTGCACAGGTTGTAATATGCGGCGTGAGAGACAGAACATGGGCGTAAAGTTGGGTATATCCGGGGTTTAGTTGGCCGAATTGCTTGAGGAGTCTCGGGAAGTCTTTGTGGCGATGTGGTTACAACGCCTGACACGCGTTCCGAAGGTTGTGGGTTCGATTCCAGGGTATGAGATTCTGTTCACAAGTTCGGTTTTATCTGAGACTTCCGGAGGTCGTCGCTGGAGCTACGGAGTTCGTGATTTGTGCGATAAGCGTGTAGATATACCCGGTGCAATGAAGAAGATTCTCTTGTCTTTTACACGCTTTAGGTGTCCCATTACCTGTTTCATCGTCATCATCATCTTCATTACCATCATCATCATCATCATCATCATCATCATCATCATCATCATCATCATCACCACCACCACCACCACACCACCACCACCACCATTATCATCATTATCATCACCATCATCACTATCACTATCATCATCATCATCATCACAACCATCGCACGATCATCATCACCATCATGTACACGACTCTGCAGAACGTCGCTCTCATCACCACCCGCAGAGAAGTTTCTCGATCCTTGTCCATTTCTTCTGTCTCGGCCACCTTTATTCCCAAGGTGCCTGCACTGTCCCCTGTCCGTCTTCGTAATGGTCGACATCAGCCTCTTCTTCCGTAACCATGCCATCTATTACTGCTTTTGCTAAGCCATCGTGACGATTAATATGGCTGGCGTGTTTCAGTTTTCGTGACATGATGCCATCTTTAGTGTGGCAAATTACCACGTGCTGTAATTATGTTCGGGGTTTCTTTTTCTCCTGCCAAAAAAATAATCCATACCTTACTGAGGAATCGAACCCGGGTCTCCCGAAAGGACCCTGTCAATCTAGCCACTCGACCAGCCGCTCCTTAAGAAAACAGTTACAATAATATTAAATGATGCTGGGGAAGGGTTGGGAAAGATGAAAAAAAGAACAAGTGGACCACAACAAGTCAAGGTAGTTTTATACGCTGTAGGGCGCATTGGGCTGGTGGTACTAGACATGTGACTGTAGGTCGTCAGCATAGAAGGGGTGATGCGGTCACCATCACGTCTTTACTTGACAAGATATTGCCAGGTACCCATCTTAGGCTGGGTCAACCTGGGTGTCCAAGTCAATTGACAAATTCTTCCCGATGTGGATTCAAACCCATGACTACTGGCCGGCAAGCGAGCATATAGCCACTACACTAGCGATGTTGCTATAGTACATACAAATAGGCAAGTGCTGCTAGGTGTAGGAATATATAACACTGAAGTCAGATGTCACTGTAGAGAGGCTATATTAAGTATAGGAATAAATAACACTGAACTGAGAGAGGCTATACTAAGTGTAGGAATATATAACACTGAAGTGAGACGTCACACTGTACAGAAGCAAGTACAGAACAGGAGGCAGACCTTTACACTGAAACAGGGACACATTTAACACAAAACAATACACTAACCACTGCAGAGTAAGTAAGTTGGTAAGTAAGCAAGCAAGCAAGTAAGTAAAGTAAAAAGTTCTTTACCCCATGGGGTGTCTTGAGTACCCATTTTTTATAAATCACCCCGCACTCGATGATGATCTGATTAGTATCACGCCGACCGCCTTTACCTCACATTACAGGTCCTGGTACCCATTTTATGCTGGGGTAACCTTTGAGCATAGGTCAAAACACCACAGAGGCAAGTAAACAACCAACTACTGAAATGTGTGTTATCACAGAAGAGAGACAAACAACTGGGTAAACAGGCATGTACTGAATAGGATGAAGACACACAATGCTAAAATAAGGTAACACTGAACACTGCAGAAAGATATTTCACCTCAGAGAGGTGCAGGTAAAGAACGATACCTGTTTACCTACCTGCCTACCTACTTATGACTGTTGCCTGCCTGCCTGCCTACTTACCTACCTACCTACCTACCTATCTTCCTGTCTGACTACCTGTCTGCCTGTCTACCTATCTTCCTACTTACCTACCTGCATGCAACACACAAGCGACACGCATACATACATACATACATTATTAGATACAAAAGATTCCTGGACACATGCCCAGCGCTGTGCTGTGATAGAACCCGGGAACTTCTGATATTGAGGCGGACACCGTAACCTCTCAGCCACGGCAACCTTGTCTCTAACCAGCATGCGTTGTAAAGGAAATCGTTCCCTTGTGCCTAACCAGCATGCATTGTAACGGAAGAAGTTCCCTTGTCTCTAACCAGCATGCATTGTAACGGAAGTTGTTCTCTTGTCAAGTTTTACTGTCCAAAAAATGTACAACAGCTAGGAAATGAAAACAATTCTTCGAGAAATTTCCCAAACTTAACTGCTCATTACGTCGGCACGGAAGAAGTCGTGGAATTGTGAAGAGTGGATGGCTGGGTTTAGACAATAGCTGTCATGAAGACAGAGTTAAGAGTGGCCTGCACGGTTGTTGGCGGCCGACCTCGTAGAGTGATGGCGGAGATTTACAGATGACATGTTTATGTTGAATGGCGATGAAAGTGGATGTCTACAGCCTGCAGCCATCAGCATGTTAAAGCACAGGCAGCCTCTTGACAGAAGCGGCACTGGCATAGTTAGTAATACGCTGGCTTACCAGTGTAAGCCACCGGACGGGTTTGTTGCTGAGTTGAAGAGGTATGTTATTAGTTTCACAGACAATGTCAGCGCCGAGGCAGACCCAGCCTTTTTCAACGACTATAGGGGATTTGTTGCGAATGGAAAGTTGAAGGTGAAGGGAGCTGGCTATTTCACATTTATATGCCTTTAGGCGTGGATGTGAGTTCTGACCATTTCATATTGCTTCTGTTATCATCATGATGTGCCACGGGTGGTCATGGTTTGCCTTCTGATGAGATCACTTGTCTTTCATCTGTATCTGCTTAAAATATCTTGCCTGTGCCAATTACAGTTAGGGGTCATGAAATATTTAATGATGACTACAGAAAAAAAATCGATGCTTTTAAACTTAAATGTTACCGAAAACTTCCATACAGTGAATCAAGAAGAGGGGAAATACTGGCTTTGTATAAAATCCAAACCCGGTGGCCCAGAAACAAAAGAACAGCAATGGAAGATTCCTAAAAGAAAAGGCAGTGATCGACCAACACATGGAGGGCACAGTACAATAAAGACGCCCTAGGCGTCCAAATTCATGAGGCAAGGGCTAATGGCGAAGGATGGAGAATTTTTCCGGCGCATTTTAATGAGCGCGACGTTCTTTAAAGGAACGGCTACATAATGATGGCGATTTTTTGCAAGACTGTTTAATGTTATGGTTATCGTATCGGTGAAATCTGGAAGACATCGGGTGTTACGTATAGCAAGGAGACATGAACTATGCATACTTTATATACAGAGCGCAGAGATACGATCTATGTGAACTGTACGTTGTAGAGGGGCGGTCATTTCAAAACTGTTCTTATGACGTCACCATAGTAATCTGCACCGTGATGTCAAGTGTTTAAAACTCTTAACATGCTTAACAACAATATTGATAGGTTACAAGACAATAGCATGGTTATTTTATCACACTTTTAAGGTTTTAATTTGGAGCCTCCTCGTAAATTGCATATTGTGCTTTTATTATACAACACTAGCTGACCCGGCCCGGCTTCGCCCAGACCCTGGTGGGGAGCATCTCATTTAATTCATATAAGTAGTCATATAAGTTCTCGTTCCCGTTACCGACTATCTGTCTGTCTGTCTGTCTGTCTGTCTGTCTGTCTGTCTGTCTGTCTGTCTGTCTGTCTGTCTGTCTGTCTGTCTGTCTGTCTGTCTGTCTGTCTGTCTGTGTCTGTCTGTCTGTCTGTTTGTCTATCTATATATCTCTGTCTGTCTGTCTGTCTGTCTAATAGACCCATCCATCTGTCTCTCCCTCCGTCTATCCCTCCCTCCCTCCCTCCCTGTCTGTTTGTCTATCTATCTATCTATCTATCTATCTATCTATCTATCTATCTAGCTATCTATCTATCTATCTATCTATCTATCTATCTATCTATCTATCTATCTATCTATCTATCTATCTATCTATCTATTTGTCTGTCTGTCTGTCTGTCTGTCTGTCTGTCTGTCTGTCTGTCTGTCTGTCTGTCTGTCTGTCTGTCTGTCTGTCTGCCTGACCCGGCCCGGCTTCGCCCAGTCCCTGGTGGGGAGCATCTCATTTAATTCATATAAGTAGTCATATAAGTTCTCGTTCCCGTTACCGACTATCTGTCTGTCTGTCTGTCTGTCTGTCTGTCTGTCTGTCTGTCTGTCTGTCTGTCTGTCTGTCTGTCTGTGTCTGTCAGTCTGTTTGTCTATCTATCTATCTCTGTCTGTCTGTCTGTCTGTCCTGTCTGTTCTGTCTGTTTGTCTGTCTAATAGACCCATCCCTCTGTCTCTCCCTCCGTCTATCCCTCCCTCCCTGTCTGTTTATCATATCTATCTATCTATCTATCTATCTATCTATCTATCTATCTATTCTATCTATCTATCTATCTATCTATCTATCTATCTATCTATCTATCTATCTATCTATCTATCTATCTATCTATCTATCTGTCTGTCTGTCTGTCTGTCTGTCTGTTCTGTCTGTCTGTCTGTCTGTCTGTCTGCCTGACCCGGCCCGGCTTCGCCCAGTCCCCTGGTGGGGAGCATCTCATTTAATTCATATAAGTAGTCATATAAGTTCTCGTTCCCGTACCGACTATCTGTCTGTCTGTCTGTCTGTCTGTCTGTCTGTCTGTCTGTCTGTCTGTCTGTCTGTGTCTGTCAGTCTGTTTGTCTATCTATCTATCTAATCTCTGTCTGTCTGTCTGTCTGTCTGTCTGTCTGTCTGTCTGTCTGTCTGTCTGTCTGTCTGTCTGTCTGTCTGTCTGTCTCTCTCTCTGTTTGTCTGTCTAATAGACCCATCCCTCTGTCTC
Organism: Cepaea nemoralis; assembly: GCA_014155875.1. Taxonomy (NCBI): domain Eukaryota; kingdom Metazoa; phylum Mollusca; class Gastropoda; order Stylommatophora; family Helicidae; genus Cepaea; species Cepaea nemoralis. The sequence goes on along the minus strand of JACEFZ010014754.1, from coordinate 237,008 downwards.
TCCCTCCGTCTATCCCTCCCTCCCTCCCTGTCTGTTTATCTATCTATCTATCTATCTATCTATCTATCTATCTATCTATCTATCTATCTATCTATCTATCTATCTATCTATCTATCTATCTATCTATCTATCTATCTATCTATCTATCTATCTGTCTGTCTGTCTGTCTGTCTGTCTGTCTGTCTGTCTGTCTGTCTGTCTGTCTGTCTGTCTGTCTGTCTGCCTGACCCGGCCCGGGTTCGCCCAGTCACTGGTGTGGGAGCATCTCATTTAATTCTGAGTAGGTAAGAATCCGCTCTGCTTCAAAATGTTGACGTGAAGATTTTCTTCCTGCCGCTGCTTCTGTATTTGTTCATCAGTAAGCTCCATTTTTTAGCCGCTTGACCACCCATCTGACTGTGTTTGAATCAGTGTTTCTGATTCTGGTGTCTTGGTCCTCCTTCCTCTCACAGTTTTTGTGTTCGTCTGTGGGTAGTCGTCGCTCTTCTTATTGGTAGTTTCATTGACTGTAGGTTCAGATACTTTATTACAGCTTGCATGCAGACTCTCCAAAGGCAGGTTCGTCTTCTTGATAGTCTGGTCGGTTTTCTCACTATGCATCTTGGAAGCTGCTTGTTTCTTTGTGCTATTACGACGTGCCATTTTCCCCCCGTATCAGGCTGCTTGAAATGTGTAAGGCGTCTTGGCTTGATAGCGCTGAGAAGTGCTGTCAAGCGAATCGTGCCGATATGATAGCGGAAAACATTAAAGATGCGATGATATTGTTCAACATCTTTAAGATAATGTCTTAAGCATAGAAAGATGAGTTACAATGTTATGCATTATGCATTATTTTTATGTAAACTTTGAAATTGCCTTAAAGATTGTATCATTATTTATTATAACTCATATGCCGGTACATAACTATAGACAAAGAGTTTATAAACCTTTGAAAACGATACAACAATATGACTATAAGTTATACAACAATGTTATTAAAAGTTATGCCCCTTGAAATAACTTTTTCTAGAGTTAAGTCCCTTTGCTATATATAAATTTTAATGAAAAATGAAAAATGAAATAATACTGAGTAAGCAGGCGATTTCACACTAAAAAAATATCACAGTTGGCAGCTCTGGAATGAAAGGAAGACGTGTAGAAAATTTCATCTCAATCGGATGGGCCGTTAGCGAAAAAATAAAGGACATACATATTTACATACATTGCCTTTTATAGTATAGATTTACAGGTATGTTGTGCTTTGTTTTGCTTCTAGACTCTATGACCGATTGGTAGTACATCTTTGACTGACAGGCGTCGCAACCAACTGCCAAACTGTCGTTCCCGCAGCATCTTCTACCTGGGCAGGTGTGGATCGCGGCTCAGCCCTTTAGGTAAGTCAAACATCGAGTACTTACTGGCACATGCATGTACGAGCGCAAGCACGCATACACATATTTAAACAGAGAGAGAGAGAGAGAGAGAGAGAGAGAGAGAGAGAGAGGGGGGGGGGGGGGTTCAAGTAGATAAAACCGCAGCCAATTTAAAGAAAATGAAACCTCAAATACAATGTAACATAATCAACGTTTTCATTGCCACCATGATAATATTCAACATTTCCAATATCATCATCATCGTTATCGCCTTCATTGTTGTCGTCTCCACCATTATTACCTCTATCAACAATATTATCATTACCACCAGCACCACCATCACCATCATCGTCGTCAACAACATCATCGTCAACAACATCATCACCAAATAATCATCATCATCATCATCATCATCATCATCATCATCATCGTTACCGCCATAAAAGTCACTATTATTTCTACCAACAATATCTTCATTACCACCGACACTGCCATTGTCAACATCATCATCTTGCAGTCGCCACCAACACCACTACTACCACTATCGTCAATAGTCTCATTACTACCATCACCATATCGCCACCACCACTACCACTATCATCAATAGTCTCTTACCACAACCACCAATACCACTACCATCAGCACCATTACCACCATATCGCCTCCACGACAGCCACCACCACCACCACAAACATATCACCACCATCACCATATCGCCACCACCATCACCACCGGCATGATCATCACCGCTGTAGAACTGACATGACTTCTATCACTATCATCAATACCAACTTAACCACCACCTCTCAACACCATAATACAACCATCACCATATTTTCACCATCAAAACCATCAACATTATCATCATCGCTGTCGCCACCAACATCACACTACCATTATCATCAATAGTCTCATTACCACCAACATCAACATACCGTTGAGGAGGTATTTCGACATTAGCCTGTCCCTTCAAGCGAGCCCTGATAGGGCAGTGGCTTTCTCGTTTGCCAGCCTGCCCGGAGATCAAGAATTCGAATCTCTTTCTAGAAAAGGATTCTTTTAATGACCTGGGCTTCTACGTCATTCCAGCCTTTTTTTGGCGGGGGAGAGGGGGGGGGGGGGCTCGCTTGCTTTGAACTCAAGCGTAGTCTATATACGTGCAACTATATCTAGTGCACAAGACTGATTTCCCTATAACGAGTGTCCCTTGCCATAAAGCGTACCAACTCTAACTTCTGAGCTGAACAGTTCAGTTGAACCCGCTAATCCGCTAATTCAACGTCAGCTCATCGGATGTTTCAGAACAAGCGCACTCATCCATTCGGCCAATCTGACCTCCACCCAGGATAATGAACAGCAGGACATGTTGTGGGAACTACATCAGCAGACGTGGTATCGAATACAACACTCATAGAGAGCCGAGTGTTCCAAACACATGAGGTCAGTCGACGTGGTCGAAGAGTTAACAGCGCTCTAGCTCTTAAACTTCCAGTGCGCTGATAACGAGGTATGCGGATCGTTTCCTGCAAGCGTCAGTTTGGACGTCAATGCTGACTTCTCGTTTAGAAAGCAATGGCAAACGACTTAACGTGAAATTGATCCCAATGACTTGCATAGGTCATGTGATATGATATGACCAGATATCCAAAACGCCATGGCTTGAAATAAAGGTACTTTAACCACGACATGCTTTCATCATCTCTGTGATAAAGTTATCTAGTTCATCGGTATATCATTGTTTTTCTGCCTGTTTCTTTGTTTATATGTGTCTGTTTGTATGATTGTTTCTGCCTCACTTTGTTTGCTGGTTGTTTTAAATTATAAGTCAGTTCTCAAGTCTACATCTCTCTCTCTCTCTCTCTCTCTCTCTCTCTCTCTCTCTCTCTCTCTCTCTCTCTCTCTCTCTCTCTCTCTCTCTATCTCTCTCTTTCTATCTATGTTTCTCACTTCTTCAATCTTTTGTCTTTCTGAGAGAGAGAGAGAGAGAGAGAGAGAGAGAGAGAGAGAGAGAGAGAGAGAGAGAGGGGGGGGGAATCACTTTCCCTATAAATTTCTAACTATCTCGCGCCCCCCCCCTTTTTATTTCACCACCCATCCCCTTTTTTTCTAATCTCACAACCCCCCTCCTTCTCTCTCTCTCTCTCTCTCTCTCTCTCTCTCTCTCTCTCTCTCTCTCTCTCTCTCTCTCTCTCTCTCCCTTTCAGTGTGCGCGGGTGTCCACACTTAGAGCATCTATTTTATCTGTTACTTTTACACCCCCCCCCCCCACCTCACGTCCCACCCCACCTGGAAAACACCTGCTCATGCATGCACTATCTACTGACTTGCGCCTCCCCGCCCCCTCTGCCCGACTAACCAAGTCTATAATTTGAACCACCAGGTAGCTCACACCTATTCGAAACCTGCCCTTATGACAATCCAAGACAGAATGGCACACTGGTCTGCCAAGCTTGACCATGAATGTTCTATCTGCTGGTATAAGTAAAGTACCCTCTTGCACTCCCTAAGGCGTGTTGAATATAGGGTGTATTTTTAGTGACTGTGCATGCAGTATTTGAAAATATTACCGGTCCAAGTTTTGTATTCACCCTCTGTAAAGTTCATGCAACATAATAGATAAATACAAAACCTGGACCGGCAATATTTTAAAAGACTGCACAGTCATTAAAATACACCCTGTACATGGTGCTAGGCCCATATTTCTATTAACCAGACGATATTCGATGGGCGATGTGGTCAGTATCCCACTGGCGGCCTTTACTTCCTACAGCCATTTCTGTGACCCAGCTTAGGCTGGGTCGACCTGACGGCTCAGGTCCCATGTTAAAACAATTTGCCGCGATCGGAATTCGATCACATGACAACTAGCACGGCAGGCAAGCGAGTTAGCACTAGCAGTTGAAACTTTCCTCCTTGACCTTTACAGGATGTCGCACTCAAACTCAGCATTTTCGACTTTGTGTGTGTGATTTTCTAGGCATTAATAAAAAAAAATAATTTCAATTGCTTACTATTGCTTTCTGAACTGCCTATGCTCATACCGTCGCAATTAACGCCAGACAGTCTGTAACAAGCTATGGGGAGGGTCCCAAATAGTCCCGTCACAATATTTCAAACTTATTCTTTTGCCCTGGCTGGGGATAGGTCTTTGCTGCCAACCCTCATCCGTTCCCCGGACTTACTGTCACTCTCTCTTTCGACCTCAGGGTCTATTTCCTGCAGTGTATTTCTGGCTGACACAAACGTAACATGACGATCGTCTCAGTCACTATAATTAGAATTTAATACCGTAATAACGACAACACAGAAGAACACCAAGACAGATAAACCTATAAAAGTCTAGAAAAACAAAAACTGATGAGATAACTCTAGTCCAGATATGAAGCAAGAAACTCTGAATATCATAGACCACAGATCTCTAAATTGTCCTGTTATTTCACAACTGCCTCACCGGGCAAAGTTTCCAGTCTCTCTATCCAGCGTCGGTTGTTCGAACAACAGCTTCCAAGTTTCCGAGGCCAACACGATATAGTCACTCATCTGGTCTGGGAAAGTGCCATGGGCTCACTTGGCCCAATTTAGCTTTCAGGTTTCCGAGGCCAACACGATATAGTCACTCATCTGGTCTGGGAAAATGCCATGGGATCACTTGGCACAATTTAGGTTGGGAACTAAAGTCCTGAGACCAGATTGTGTATAGGGAATGAGTCAGAGTCTTTCGTTGTCCCGGACAAGGATGGGAATTGGCGTAGGTCCAAACAGAATCATCAGCAAATACTCGACCTTAAGTCGATGAGAAGACTTGAGTTGTGGTTGTGTCACTCATTTAATTTTTGTAATGCTTCTCCCTTAAAATTAGAAACATTATACCTGGTATGTCCACTGACTTGCCCTGGCTTCATCAGGTGCTTATAACTTTGGGCATAGAAGCCCTGTCGAGTCTTTCAACACACTTTACGGTCAAAAGAAGGACCCTGTAGATGACAAAGATTTAGTGAGGGACCAAGCTGACTCATGCACCACAATCCTGAGGTCCAATTGGGCCTCAGTTAATACATTAGTTATGCATTTTGGCTTACCAAGACAGTTAGATAAGTGGCCTTGCTTGAATGGGTCTGACATGTCAGGTAGCCCCTGGATTGGCTACGTCCTGGCTTGAGTAGACCTCCAACTTGTAGACGTCCTGTCGGCTACCCTATGCACCCTTTTGCATACAAGACTCACTCTCCACACTCATACCCTGCCTTTATTATTATTGGGCACATTCGTTTCCCGGCTTCTCTCTCCCTTGCAAACCATGCCTTTCTCACGACAAAGCTCTTGTAGTGTGGTGTGAGTAATCAAAGAAAAGTTGTTCCCCATTCCTAGCAAGAATAGGAAAGAAGATACTACCCCGTCTGGCCGCTGCTCTCTTCTGAGCAGTCGCCGCAATGTACCGGCAGTGCCTCAAATAACCCATAGATTCAGATGAGTTCAGGTTCTCTCAGTGAGATAGAGAAGTCCATTATCTTCCCGACATCATCCTATCGACTAAAAGACAGAGATAGCACTGTGGATAGCCTCTTCCGGCTCAAGAAGATAGATCATAGATTGGTGGGCTCCATCCCCACGGAGCCCTTCCCTCCTTCCGGCATACCGTAGCTATCTAATGATTATATTCTACAGAAAGATGACAGTATGCCCAGTTCAGGCCGTAGAAGGAAAGATAGCACTCGTCTATCGGCTGCCAAGAACAAGCGATATCATTTGGGAAATATTTATTGTTCAGATTTGTTCCCTTGCTATGCCAAGATCAAGACGCTTAGCCAGATTGGCTAACGGTCACCCCCTCCCAATATGGCAAGACTGCCGTTTCGCCAATTCATCTCAGTAGTTAAGACAATAGAGATTTATAAGTGCAGGACTAATTACAACCTAAGATTACCTTTCATACACCAGCAGTATTCTGCACATAAAATGTCCCAATCTTCAACTTGACATCTTGACATTATGCAGTGGGTAACGGTAAGTTTAGAAACGGACATGAATTGCCTAAGAAGTCGCACCAGTGTTCATTTGGCGCAAGGCGCTCCATCGGGTCTACCCGAAAGGAAAGACATATATCTAGTCGCTCCATGAAAAGATCGTGTTGTGAAAGTAACCCAAAGAACTATCTTCCATGGTGATTGAGCGAACAAGAGAACTGAGAGCTCCCGAAAGCTGTTTCCCCCTGTTTACCCAAAATAAAAGAAGGCATGAGGACATGAGCCATTGGCGTTTCGCCACATAGGCCCCATCTTAAGAAAGTCGAACCCTACGAACTTTCTACTGCCAGAGGTTCTGTTCGAATGGCCCCACCCTCACATTCAACCATAGGATGCCGTGATAGGAAATCCGCTCCCACATTCTCCCTTCCGGGGATGTATTCGACCGTGAACTGATACGGTTGTAGGAGCAATGACCATCTCATTAACCTCGCGTTCAGTTTCTTAGAAGTTGCTAAAAAGGTCAGAGGTTGATGGTCGGACTGCACTTTGAACGGTACTCCCACTGGGCTTCCTCAACAAGACAACCCCGGCATTATAAGGAGAAGTCGAAGGAGTGATGATGTCATCGTCCAGAAGCTTCTGGATTTCAGCTTCCAGGGCCTTCTCTTTCGAAAAGGGCACTGGATATATTTTTTGGCGAACGGGGTCTTGGGTAGTCAGAGTCATATCAAACTCGACTAACCCTGTTCGCCCTGGCCGATCGGTAAGAATCTGCTGATGGGACTCCAACAAACGGATGACCCGGTCTGTTTCTTCAGCCGACAGATCAGGATTTATATGTACATCCCTATAGGTTTCCCCAGAGTGTAAAGGATACTCCCTATCCGCGTCTTCGCCCGATTCAGTTTCCATCGCGACCGCCATAGTCATGAGTGGGAGAGAAGTACCATCAGATCGTTCTTCATACTTTTTGAGGAGGTTAATATGGAAGATTTTGGATTTCCCCCTGATCCGGATGGCATAGTTGGTTCGGGACACAACCCTTTCCACCGGGAAAGGCCCCTGCCAACCAATCTCGAGTTTATTGGAACCAACTGGAAGTAACAACAGAACCCGATCCCCCACTTTAAGAGACCTATCTTTCGTCCTTCTATTGTAGTAGGCCGCGTGTCTCTTTCTGGCTACCCTCAGATTCTGAGCTGCCAAAGCCCAACCCGTCTGGAGCTTCTTCTTTAACTCTTCGACGTATTTATATGAGGATACAACTTCTTCGGAAGTTTCTTCCTCTGTCCAACATCTCAATAGGGCTTCTAAGGGACCCTTGATGGGCCTCCCGAATAGTAGAGTGGCTGGTGGCAACCCTGTCGACCCATGGGGAACCTCCCGATAGGCGAACAAGGCGGCTGAGATATACTCATCCCATCTGTCTGGTTTCTCTTGAGCCAGCTTCCGAAGCATGGTCATCAAGGTACCATTAAACCTCTCTACTTGCCCATTAGACTGAGGGTGGTACGGGCTTGTGTGAATGTGGTTGGTCTGGAAGATACGAAAGACTTCTTCCATCAGCTTACCACAGAACTGAGACCCATTGTCCGTTAGGATCTGGTTGGGAAATCCCAACCGAGTAAAGGTCTCCATCAGTGCATCAGCCACTCGCTTAGAGTCGATTGTGGCCAAAGGTATCGCCTCACCCCACATGGAACAGCAATCCACCATCGTGAGAATGTACTTATTCCTCTTCCTAGTCCGAGGAAGAGGACCAACAAGATCGATGGCAACTCTCTCGAAAGGAGAGTTCATAATGGGCATGTCACCCAAGACTTACCGGAGCCGTCCAGTGTTTTGGTGCCACACGCTGGCACTCTGGGCACGACTTGACGTACCTACGCACGTCTCCAGTCATCCCTGGCCAGTAGTAATGGCAGGAAATGCGCTGGAGAGTTGCCCCGACACCCATATGTCCACTGAAAGAAATGGTGTGTCCCATATGAAGAAGCTGTTCCCGATAAGCCTTAGGAACTACCAGCTGTCCATGCTGGCGTTCCTCCACTCCGGCTCTCCGGTACAGTAACCGATTCTTCATATAATACTGACCCCGTCTTGGTGGGTCAGAACTTTTTGGCAACTGGTTGAAGCAAGGTTGCAAAGTAGCATCCTGGCTTTGAGCAGCTCGTAACTCCCCAGGCAAGGGATTCACGATCAAGGCCGGCGTCTGCTCATCCTCCGATTGAGATCTGGTTTGCATCGCCCCTACGTGCATGGGTTCTGGTGGGATCCCTAGAAAGACGTAGCGACAACCCAAGATCATTGGGAAGATAGGATCGAGCAGAACGGCTGCCTGTATAGTGCCGGTAACATATTTTGATTTGATGTCCACCTTCGCAATTGGAAGAGACATCGCTACCGCACTCTTTGTCGCCGTTTGAATCTCAATAGATTCCCTGGTTAGCTGCTCTGGGCTCACTAAGTGTGATGAAATTACAGCCTCAAACTGCAGACCTGTGTCATAGAGACACTCAACTGGTTGTCCGTTCACAAGTATCGTCTCTACTACTGGTGGTTTTTCTGAATCTTTGTTCTCAAGACCCCTCCCTTCTACCTCCTTGTTAGACCCCTCCCCGGTTTCTACAAGACAGGCCGCATAGTGAGAGTCTTTCTGCTTACGCCTGCAATCAGCCGTATTGTGTGTGGGAGATTTGCAATAGGCGCACCACTTTTCACTCCACTTTCTTTTAGGAGATCTAGGTGGACTCTTACCAGAGGGTTTCTTAATTGGAACTTTATCGAAAGGATCCTCCTTTTTGGTGTGGGTTGTTTTAGGGTTCTTCTTCTTTCCAGACCAAGTGTCTGGTGATCGGGGATTGGGTTGTGACAGTTCCCCATTATCCCCATGAGCTAGCACATACCTTTCCGCTAATGTATTTACCAAGTCTAACCTCTCTGCCCCATTTTCTAGCAAGAAGGTTTGCAATGGCCTCGGCATCATCCTCTTCATTTGGTCCACGACCACTAATTCTTCTAAACTTTCATATTCGTTAGCAAATCCAGCTAATAACATCCACTTCAAAAGGTAAGACTTCAGTCTAACACTGTAGGCTGCGAACATCTCCCCTGGTTCTCTCTTCGACTTTCTGAACTGCTGTCGATAAGTATGAGCTGTCATCTGGAACCTTTTCAATAATGCTTTCTCCAGGGCTTCATAGTCATTCTCCATACCAGGTGGCAACCTTGAGTATACCTCGTACGCTGTCCCCTCAGGCCCTGTGAGAGTTTCAAGTTCCATTTCCCACGTTCCAGTCCCATAGCCAAAGCCATCGACTGAATCTTTGAAGATACTGGTCGATCTTATCTTTGTGTTCATCGAACGGGAGCAAAGGGAACTTCATTGCCTGGTATGGACCGCCACCAGAAGTTGTTGAGTCCGGTAGAACGGTGCCTCCCACTGCACCCTCGCTTTCCTTGGCAGTTTGAGCTTTAAGCTCCAACTCCCTCATGCGGAACTCATGGTCTCTGGCGGCCTGCTCTGCTTCCATTTTCTTAGCTTCGCGCTCAGCCTCGATTTTCTTAGCTTCACGCTCGGCCTCAAATTTCTTAGCTTCGCGCTCTGCCTGTCTGAAGTCTCTTTCAACTTCCTGAACATATTTTTGTAACTCTGCCCCATCGTAGCCCATCTCTCGCCCTGTAGCCTGTACTTCTGCAACATTAAATTTAGCTGATGTCATCTTAAACTCAGCGGGTAAGTGTATACAATTCTATATCAAAATTTATCTCTCAAGTAAACAATTGGATATTTTATACGACCACAACACGTCACATGTCGGTCAGTCTGTGTCAGGACAGAGTACAGACAATAGCCAGGCACGGTAGGCAGAACCTATTGATAGTAGACAAGGATATCTGTCCCCTATCACTATATCAGCCAGAACTCCACCAGGATTTCAAATATCCCTGGACGTGCCCCCAGAAATTGTAACAAGCTATGGGGAGGGTCCCAAATAGTCCCGTCACAATATTTCAAACTTATTCTTTTGCCCTGGCTGGGGATAGGTCTTTGCTGCCAACCCTCATCCGTTCCCCGGACTTACTGTCACTCTCTCTTTCGACCTCAGGGTCTATTTCCTGCAGTGTATTTCTGGCTGACACAAACGTAACATGACGATCGTCTCAGTCACTATAATTAGAATTTAATACCGTAATAACGACAACACAGAAGAACACCAAGACAGATAAACCTATAAAAGTCTAGAAAAACAAAAACTGATGAGATAACTCTAGTCCAGATATGAAGCAAGAACTCTGAATATCGTAGACCACAGATCTCTAAATTGTCCTGTTATTTCACAACTGCCTCACCGGGCAAAGTTTCCAGTCTCTCTATCCAGCGTCGGTTGTTCGAACAACAGCTTCCAAGTTTCCGAGGCCAACACGCTATAGTCACTCATCTGGTCTGGGAAAGTGCCATGGGCTCACTTGGCCCAATTTAGCTTTCAGGTTTCCGAGGCCAACACGATATAGTCACTCATCTGGTCTGGGAAAATGCCATGGGATCACTTGGCACAATTTAGGTTGGGAACTAAAGTCCTGAGACCAGATTGGGTATAGGGAATGAGTCAGAGTCTTTCGTTGTCCCGGACAAGGATGGGAATTGGCGTAGGTCCAAACAGAATCATCAGCAAACACTCGACCTTAAGTCGATGAGAAGACTTGAGTTGTGGTTGTGTCACTCATTTAATTTTTGTAATGCTTCTCCCTTAAAATTAGAAACATTATACCTGGTATGTCCACTGACTTGCCCTGGCTTCATCAGGTGCTTATAACTTTGGGCATAGAAGCCCTGTCGAGTCTTTCACCACACTTTACGGTCAAAGAAGGACCCTGTAGATGACAAAATTTCAGTGAGGGACCAAGCTGACTCATGCACCACAATCCTGAGGTCCAATTGGGCCTCAGTTAATACATTAGTTATGCATTTTGGCTTACCAAGACATTTAGATAAGTGGCTTGCTTGAATGGGTCTGACATGTCAGGTAGCCCCTGGATTGGCTACGTCCTGGCTTGAGTAGACCTCCAACTTGTAGACGTCCTGTCGGCTACCCTATGCACCCTTTTGCACTCACTCTCCACACTCATACCCTGCCTTTATTATTATTGGGCACATTCGTTTCCCGGCTTCTCTCTCCCTTGCAAACCATGCCTTTCTCACGACAAAGCTCTTGTAGTGTGGTGTGAGTAATCAAAGAAAAGTTGTTCCCCATTCCTAGCAAGAATAGGAAAGAAGATACTACCCCGTCTGGCCGCTGCTCTCTTCTGAGCAGTCGCCGCAATGTACCGGCAGTGCCTCAAATAACCCATAGATTCAGATGAGTTCAGGTTCTCTCAGTGAGATAGAGAAGTCCATTATCTTCCCGACATCATCCTATCGACTAAAAGACGAAAGAGATAGCACTGTGGATAGCCTCTTCCGGCTCAAGAAGATAGATCATAGATTGGTGGACCCCATCCCCAAGGAGCGCTTCCCTCCTTCCGGCATACCGTAGCTATCTAATGATTATATTCTACAGAAAGATGACAGTATGCCCAGTTCAGGCCGTAGAAGGAAAGATAGCACTCGTCTATCGGCTGCCAAGAACAAGCGATATCATTTGGGAAATATTTATTGTTCAGAATTGTTCCCTTGCTAAGCCAAGATCAAGACGCTTAGCCAGATTGGCTAACGGTCACCCCCTCCCAATATGGCAAGACTGCCGTTTCGCCAATTCATCTCAGTAGTTAAGACAATAGAGATTTATAAGTGCAGGACTAATTACAACCTAAAATTACCTTTCATACCCCATCCGTATTCTGCATTTAAAATGGCCCAATCTTCAACTTGACATCTTGACATTATGCAGTGGGTAACGATAAGCTTAGAAACGGACATGAATTGCCCAAGAAGTCGCACCAGTGCGCATTTGGCGCAAGGCGCTCCATCGGGTCTACCCGAAAGGAAAGACATATATCTAGTCGCTCCATGAAAAGATCGTGTTGAGAAAGTAACCCAAAGAACTATCTTCCATGGTGATTGAGCGAACAAGAGAACTGAGAGCTCCCGAAAGCTGTTTCCCCCTGTTTACCCAAATTAAAAGAAGGCATGAGGACATGAGCCATTGGCGTTTCGCCACACAGTCTACTTTCAAACCGTCTGCAGCAGATTTCGAAGTCTCGACTCGGTGTTTCGGAGAACCGCTAAAAGCGTTTTCTGTCCCTAAGCCACAGTGGCGCAGGTACTAGAAATTACATTTACTAATAACTGCCGAAGGGGTTGGTCTGTGGTTTAAAGTCCATTTCGACAAAATGCTGACCACTACATACGCCAACATGGCCAGCACCAAGGCTCCAGAACACGATGTGTAAGCCTGATTTCTCTACCGTGTGTCCAGAGCTCAAACTGTCTTTGGTGAGACTATTGACAAACAATGAGTGCGGCAGCAGAGGGGACATATTGCTTATAACAACATACTGTACCTGCAAACTTTCTCTCTCGTTTCTGTCTCTCTGTTAATAAATCTGCCTGCCTGCCTGCCTGCCTGCCTGCCTGCCTGTCTGTCTGTCTGTCTGTGATCGCTACGTCAGTGTTGACTCCTTGTTGGTAGGCGTTTGTCTGTCTAACCTTGTGCCTGCCTACATGCCTGCTTATTTGTCTTTGAACGATACGACTGTGTCTGCTTCTGTATTGTTGCCTTTCTGCCTCTTTTTCACTCTGTCTGTCTATCTATGTAACCCATACGAATTAATCTGTTCTGGATTTGGTTAAAACAATACATTGATTGCCTCATGTATGAATTGCACACACACAGCATCAGATGTTTCGCTATTCCTGCGATTAGAGCATTACAGCGAGTGTTGTCATCTAAGAATTTAACCATCAGTTTCAAATATCCAGGGTGGGTTGGACAAGTAAAATATGGGATGTGCTGTGTCTCCATCTGGACTGTTCTCAAGTTGAGGCTGGGGATCAGGTTGATCTCGACATTCGCGAATATGTGTTCAATATGTGGCGCAATTTACTGGATTGTGAATGGTTAAGAATTGGAGATGCTTATTCGTATAAAATGATGCCCTTGATTATAGACAATCAAGGATGTAGATAGTAGGAAGGCAGGCAGGCAGGCAGGCAGGGTGACAGGCAAGCAGACAGGCAGACAGACTGATGGTTGCCAATGTGACACACTGATATAGACATACATCGAGACCAAGACAGATCACAGATGGACGAACAGACAGACAGACAGACCGACACGCTGGTGGGTTGGTGGGTTAGATAGGTAGTTGGATAGATAGATGAGTGGATCGATGGTTAACTGTTTGGGTGGGTTGGTAGTATGTGTATGGAAGAATAAGTAGACGGACTGACGGACGGACGGACAGACAGACAGACAGACAGACAGACAGACAGACAGACAGACAGACAGACAGACAGACAGACAGACAGACGGACGGACGGACGGACGGATCGATCGATCGATAGATAGATAGATGGATGGATGGATGGATGGATGGATGGATGGATGGATGGATAGATAGATAGATAGATAGATAGATAGATAGATAGATAGATAGATAGATCGGTAGATCGGTAGATCGGAAGATAGATAGATCGGAAGATAGATAGATCGGTAGACAGACAGACAGACAGACAGACAGACAGACAGACAGATAGATAGATAGATAGATAGATAGATAGACAGACAGACAGACAGACAGACAGACAGACAGACAGACAGACAGACAGACAGACAGACAGACAGACAGACAGACAGACAGACAGACAGACAGACAGATAGATAGATAGATAGATAGATAGATAGATAGATAGATAGATAGATAGATAGATAGATAGATAGATAGATAGATAGATAGATAGATAGATAGATAGATAGATTTGGTAGGCAGGTATGCTTGTAGGTAGGTAGGTAGAGTTGGTATGTAATTATGTTGGTAGGTATATAGACAGGCAGGTTGGTAGGTAGGTGAGTTTGGTACTGGGGAATTATAGTGAGAACGATTCAAGCTATACGTGCACCTGAAGAAAAGAACATGTTATTTCAATAAAAGGAAGAACACATACACACACGCACGCACGCGCGCGCGCGCCCACACACACACACACACACACACACATTTACATAAACACACACACACACACACACAGAGAAAGAGAGAGAAAGAGAGAGAGAAAGAGAGAGAGAGAGAGAGAAAGTGGCTTCACAATAAGAAACAAAAAGGCACTCCTCGCTCATTCACCCACCGTTGGAGTTTTCTGTTCTGAGACTTCCACTGTGCGGTAAACCATACATTCTCCATGTCTGCCAAAGGACAGACAAACATGGCTGCCCAGCCAACGACCGCTTAATCACATGACATTTCAGGAGAAGAATCCTACTAATGCAATATCCCTTTTCTCTGCTACAATATTTTCTCTCTCCTCTTCCTTCGCCTGCCTTTCTTGCTCTTGCGGTGGTGTTGTCTCCCCTGGTTTTTATTTACCCTTCTGCCCTGGGTAGCACAGATATTGTCTTTCCTATTCTTTGTTTGATCTTCAGAATTACTCTACAGTTAGGCTGTGTTCCGTGTCTATTGTCTTCAACTCGACACATAATTACAGCGTTGCTTTGAATTGCAAATGAGATACCTGGCATTGCACTGTGTTGTTGAAGGAAACTATCAAGGCAAGACATTGTTCACTTCACTTCATAAAACTATCAACTAGATTACAGTAAAACTTCTATTAACCGTCACTCATTTAACCGGCGGTTTCTGTTATCCGCCATCGTCTAAAACATCGTCTAAAAACACGTCCATATTGACGTGGATAGGCCTTAGGTTCGTACCAGAATACGATCAGCGTTGCTAGTAGTGGGTTGTGCTCAATATTTAATACAAGACATTCGAGATACAACATAGAGGACGCTATTTTCAATGTCTCCTGGGCTGATCTTACAGTGTCTAACCTAAAGAGTGGGTGGAATAAACTATTGCCCGAACCTATTGACCAAAATGAAGAAACTGAGACATTAGTGTTGACGAAATTATGCATCTGTGCAACAATGTAGGACTAAACAGTGAAAAATTACGCCAGAAGAAATAACTGATTGGTTGGAATGTGGCAAAATGGATGGAGGCTTTGACATTTTGAACGATGGTGAAATTGTTTCTAATGTGACTACCATTGAAGAAGTAGAAATTGATGAAGATGAAGGATCAGTTCTTAACCAAAAAACCTACAGCTAGCCCCTCAAAAGCAGAAACAATGTTATCAAAGTGCATCGACTGGTATGAAATGCAAGAGGAGGAAAATGTAACACAGATCCTACTTCTGCGTAAGATACGGAACATCTCCGCGCAAGAAAGCTCGAGCCCCAAGTCCTTGACTTAAAGACGTAAATTACAAGTACCTCAGAAGTCTGAGTTGGTTCATCTGATGGCGAGGGACACTGGTAATAGGGAAAGCTAATCCACACAAAACATCAGCCCCTGTACTAGAAGTAGTAGCACTTGTATGGAATACGCTTGAGTTCAATGCGAGCAAGCGCAAAATACAAACCATAATTTCATTAAACAAGTAATTCCTGTAATCATTTTATCCTCCTCTTCCACTTTCTCCTCCTCCTCTTTCTCCGCCTCCTCTTTCTCCTCCTCCTCTTTCTCCTCCTCCTTTTCTTCTTCTTCTTCTTCTTCTTCTGCTTCTTCTTCTTCTTCTCTTCTTCTTCTTATTATTATTATTATTATTATTATTATTATTATTATTATTATTATTATTATTATTATTATTATTAGAGGTTAGTATGTCCAGCTCCTGCATACATTTGTGTCAACTTTGCTTCCTCTAAACCAGTGTTTCTCAACCCACTCCAACTTCAGAGGTACTTGTAATTTACGTCCCTAAGTCAAGGACGACAGGTCAACATTTTAGTGCACCTGTCCGATGTAGGGGTTGAACCGCTTACCTTGGCATCAGCACACCGGATGTTTAAGAACATGCGTTCTTACCCATTCGACCATGCTGATATGCGTCATATCATTAGATACCAGTGGCTCGTGGGAAACTGCTCAGGCTCAAGCAGGGATCTAACTCGGTACCTTCTGCACCTGACGCGTACACCCTCTTAACCACAGCTCCTCCCAAGCGTTCTAAGCTATAGTATTACACTCCAAGAGAAACATTTCTGTTAATAGTTTGCATCATGGCCGAAAGGATAAGAGCTCCCTCTTTCACTCTCATAAACTCCCGTGTGCTGATGACCAGGTGGAGGGTTCATTTACTACACCAGGTCAGCTCGAGCTAAATGTTGAATTCTCGTTCTGAAAGCAATGACAAATTACTGACAATAAAACTGTCTACAATTCAGCTTAGGGTGTTTTTATATGTCGTACATATTTTTTATTACACACACACACACACACACGCGCGTGTGTGTGTGTGTGTGTGTGTGTGTGTGTGTGTGCGCGCGCGCGTGAGTATTTATACAGTTTTGTCTTCCATCTCTCCTGCTGGCCTCCCCTTGTTCATGTAGCATTATTCTCGCATATACTTTCTCATACTTGTCTCCCTTCGTGCATTAATACATATACATAAACACGCTTTTACACATATTACGCTTTGTTACTGCAACTTTTCTCCTGCACGCTTTTTCTTCAAGAGAGTAGTATAGCATTTAATGCTCTAGGTCTCTGGTAATACAATCAGGGGCTTCTTGCGATGTGCAGGCAACGCTAATGGTTTCTTTCCCTTCCTGAGAACAGCTGCATCGGATGGTGCATTCCGAGGTGCAAATGTGTGTGTAACTTTGGTGTGCCGAGTCTAGTGTGGAGTTTCTATCTATCTATCTATCTATCTACCTACCTACCTTTCTGTCTGTCTGGCTGACTGGCCGGCCTTTTGTTCTCCCGTCCGTCTGTCCGTCCCTCTCTCGCCCGCCAGCCCACATGTCTGTCGATCCGTCCGTCCCACTGTCTTTCCATTCACTGGCCGTCTGTCCGTCCGTCTGACTGTCTGTCTGCCTGCGTATTTGTCTGTCTGTCTTTATGCTTGTCTGCTTCCCCGTCTGTCTGTCTGTCTGTTCTGCAGGATGACTGCGTGCCAACCTCTTCCTCTGTCAGTCAACATTTCAACTTACACTGCACCCCATTGTTGTAAACCGCGGGCAACGTTAACGTACATGCGGTGCCCTACAAACCATCTCCCAGCTCTTGTGAACAAACAGACCCTGTCAATGTCTTACCAGCATTCCTGATAAATGACGGGAGCCAAGAGAGATGATCGTGTCTGGACCAGCTCTTTGTTTACCCCCCTTTAATTTGACTCCCGGATTACTTTCGCTGCGTGTTTACATGTTGGCCTGTTATGTCCCCTGACTCACATTCGCTGGTCTTTTATTAATGCGTAAACGCTCTAGCGAAATTGATAGCGAACGGCATGAGCAAGGCTGGGCGTGGGTGCCACGCCTGGGCTCGTTGCTTGCTAAAGTGAGCGAAAGAATGGTCACCAATACTCTCTGTGGACAAAAATATCGTTTAAATTAATATCCGAATTGTGGCTGACTCTTTCGCGGGATTATAAATCTAAGCCTGGCTATGGACCTTAATACTACTTCATTGCTGAGGTTGAAAGGGGTACGGGTATGGTAGAATTTAATGGAGTTACAGAATGGGAGCAGTGGTGGCGTAGAGGCTAGACACTCGCCTACCGACTCGGTGCTCTTGGGTTAGGTCCCCATCGGTCTTGTCATATACTGCCTATATGTACCTTGCGATGTAGGTCGGGGGGGGGGGGCGTCTTGAGTCTGACGAGAGGAATTAAGGCCGCCTGGCTAGTGCAGTCGCCGCGAACTGTGCAGGTTAGGATGTTCCTTTTTGCCCCTGACAGAAAAAGAAAAAAAAAATCCACACCTTACGGAGGATTCGAACGCGGGTCTCCCGAAGGAGAACTCCGCGTTCTTAGCCATCGTCCAGCCACTCCCCGTCCGCATCGGTACAGATCATAATTGTTCATACTTGACGTGGGATCCCAGGTCAACCCAACGTACAATAGGCACAAAGAAATGACTTGGAAAGGCGTGATTCTGACCACATCAAACATCTGGTGGCGATTGTCCATATAAGGAAATATGTAAATATGAGTCTCGCAGCATGTGCCCAAAGGGCCTTAAGGCGCGTAAAAAGGGGCGTTTACTTGTTTCTTGCCATCACATCACAGATCTAAAGTAGGAAACTAGTTCGGGGCACTTTGTTTACAACTGACTAAACATAGACGAGGAAGGTAACACTTGTGACATAGTATATGCAAATTCTGTGGCATTTCTCACTCTTCCTGAGTTGAGGTCTGTGGCTTGGGGATTAGTGAACGCACGTTCACAGTTCCCCGACATGGAGCGTACAGGGTTCTAAACCTACCTCAGATGGTTTGGGAACAGTTTGCCTTAAGTTTATTTCGATTGTGGGAGCGTCAGTCGCTCAGAAATCAATGGCAAACTACTTAAATTAAAATTGTCTGGTGAATCACAAACAGAGAATAAATGCTGGGGTTGATTGCGGCGTCCTGTAAAAGGACATGCCACTAACTTGTATGAACTTCTCATTCATAATTTATACAAATGTGTACAAAGTGAGAATAAATTAACTGCACACAGTGAGACAAATACCCAACAGCTTCTAGATTAATACATACAACATTAACTATATAAGTGATTCGAGTAACAGCTATGCGAAAACAGGAAAGATATTTGGGAGAAAAGAATTGCCTTCTTCCTCATCTTGACTTGAAAGACTCCTATCTGTCTGCAGACGGTAGCAGTTCAAGCGCCTAGGTCTATAACAACCGATGAAAAAAAAAAAAAAAACACACACACACGCACACACACACACCACACCACACACAACTAAGTGCAAAAACTATACAAGCGACACTTTCTAATCACAGTGTAAACTAAAGTGAAGTAATAACCATTCAACACGCATGAAGGTGTATTGGACACTCTGCACTAGCCTATTTTTGTATAGTCCAATCAAAGCTTCAGCAGTCATGTGGTCAGTACCACACTGGCCGACTTTACAACCGAAGACATTTCCTGGTATCCATTTTAGCTTCAGTTGACCTGGGAGTCCATTTCAATCTTATAAATCCGCCTCGGTGCAGATTCGAACCCATAGCCACGGAGCCGCCAGGTAAGCTTCTAGTAACTACGCTACCGTAGCTCTCAAACCATACTGAAAAAAAAAACAACAACAAACAAACATTGCATGTTCCGAAGCATTTTCCTGCTACGGTAAGATGATGATAGCGCCATCATATTTTGTAGACCTGAATGCACAGAAGAATAGGCGGCCAGTATTTTCCTCTCTTAGCGGGCCACGAGCCCAGACATCGAACCTTCGTCTCCGACCTTACTCACGGCATTATCAGCATATTTACCTATCAGCTTCTCTAAAGCGTCCGCTAACCATATTAAAAGCTTGACCAAAATGTGACCTTAGTAGTTAATTTTAGTGAGGTTCTTAGTCCCACACAGAAGCCGTTCAGCCGTGTGTGGTCCTCCGAGGCCCGATGCTCAGGCCTTGTGGTTGGAATTATTGCCGCTCCTAGTGTCCAGATCTCGGCACATTACTGCACTTCGATCTTAGCCCATGGAGTCTTTGTGACCAGATCTCGGCACATTACTGCACTTTGATCTTAGCCCAGGGAGTCTCCGTGACCAGATCTCGTCACATTACTGCACTTCGATCTTAGCCCATGGAATCTCCGTGACCAGATCTCGGCACATTACTGCACTTCGATCTAAGCCCAGGGAGTCTCCGTGACCAGATCTCGGCACATTACTGCACTTCGATCATAACCTAGGAAATCTCCGTGACCAAGTGGTTACTCAGCCTGCCTCGCGCTCCGAAGGTTGCAGGTTCGATTCCGGCTTACGTCTTTCAGTTCCCAAGTATTTTTTTTAATTCGTTCGCTCGCTTTGAACTAAAGCGTAGTTCATACACACTATTTTTATAGTAGTGATGAACTGAATTTTGCGTGTGGGTTAGCTTTCCCTACTAATAGTGTCCCTCGCCATCAGGTGAAAGCTTTCCCTACTAATAGTGTCCCTCGCCATCAGGTGAACCCACTCCGACTTCAGAGGTACTTGTAATTTACGCCCCCAATTCAAGGACGACAGGTCAACACTTTAGTCCAGCTTTCCGGTGTAGGGGATGAACCGCTAACCTCGACATCAGCACACCGGATGTTTAAGAACACAGTTCTTATCTATTCGGCCATTCGGACCTGTTCACGAGTATTATTTTCATGGAGACTCCTGGGATTCGTCGCTGGAGATACGGAGTCCATGCTTAATGCCACGATTTCGGTAGGCCGCCCTGCGAAGACAGCCCGAGCCTATATGGGATGAAACTCGGTGCAATGTAGTCTATCTTCTTGCCTTGTAAACTTCTTGTTTTAAGATCTGAGCCACAAGGCCAAGAAGCCACGTTTTCTACAGCACAATCTTGGCTTGCCTTCTCAAGAAAGCAACTCTGTAGGAGCTCTTCCTGAAGCTGGGGCAATTCAGAAATTATCCGCTACAGAACAGCTTTACCAGCTTGCTGTATCATGTAAGATAAAAGCACTCCGACAGCCGATGAGAAAATTAGAGGTGTGAAGTGGTAGAACTCCGCGTAATCAAAATTACCAGTTTAGCTCCACCCGCAATAAAACGTCTTTGGTGAATTTCTGGTATCGATTTTGTGAAACATACGGGAGCTATTTGTGAGTGGGAGCAAACAAATGCGTCCTCAGCGTAACATTGACCCTGCTCACTAGACACCTCTCCGCCACTTAACGGGTTTACCCGCGACTCTTAATTTGGCACGCTACAATCTTTCACCCGTGTTTATATTTTCTATTTACAAAGGGATATTTCTTGAATATCAAGGAAACAAGAAAAAAATGGTTGTCTAACAGACAAAAATATGAGGAGGCTTCACATGAAAACCGTAAATGTTTTGTTGTGTGTGTGTTTGTGTGTGTGTGTGTGTGCTCGCGTGTCTGCGTGCGTGTGTGTGTATGTGTGTGTGTGTGTGTGTGTGTGTGTGTGAGAGAGAGAGAGAGAGAGAGAGAGAGAGAGAGAGAGAGAGAGAGAGAGAGAGAGAGAGAGAGAGAGAGAGAGAGAGAGAGAGAGAGAGAATATATTCTGAAAAAGTAAAGAACAAATGTATAATTTTCGATGTAGTCACCACTGCGTTCAATGCAAGTTCCCCAGCGCCGATAAAGTGCTTGGATTCCTGTAGAAAAATATTCTCTTGGTCGCGTGTGTAACCACTCACTTCTTACTTGCTGGACGTCTTCATCGGACCGAAACGTATGTCACAGAAATCAAGCCGTTTTGAAAAAAAAAATTTAGTGCATACCAAAGGTAGGACGGCCATCTTTAGACTGTCCTTATGATGTTACCGTATTCGTCGGCACCGTGGTGTCATGTGCTTTCTTTCAGATCCTTGTCGTTATGTTCATCTGAGATTCGTCTAGTTTTCTGTCCACTGTTCTTAGATCCATGGCGTCTCCTCAACGAATGCTTCCTCCTGTTATCCACTTGAAGAATTCCATCCGAAGATCCAACTGCCACGCGAATTCGGTTCCACAATTGAAATACACAACTGTTCCGTAAGATGGCTCCACAGCGTATGCCTTGGTTGTTATGTTTGCGTCGGTGTGACGTATCTTTGTATCTCTGGCTTTTGGTGCACTATCCACTTTGCTATATACTTAGGGATTTTTCCTTTTATCCTCTCTGCAAGTAATACAATAATAATGACAGGTTACAAGGTAATGACATGGTTATTGTAAATTCTATCACACTTTAAGGTTTTCGTTTGGAGCCCCGTCGCATAACATCAAAATATGAATCAAAGGGAAAAAGAGAGTGTTTAACCAAATTGATAAATCGAAATACCTAGGGAAAGCCGGCAGTGTGAAGCAGGGGTAGTGAACCCATTTCACAATTCAATGATATACTGATTCGAGGTGTCCAGATCAGCTGCTGAAGATTTGGAAGCAATCCGTCAAACCTTGATTTGTGAACGTTTATTCAGAAAGTAATGGCAAACTACTGAAAGTAAAAATTCCCTAATAAATCACAAACGGTAAAAAATATGCAGGGGTTGATTGCGTCGTTCTATACATATGCCTTCACGTTTACCTAACCTGATTTAGTTTTGATGACCCCTTCCTCCAACGTTATCTATTCCCTAACGTAACTCCTACGTGTAATCACGCGTGGGAATGAGTGCGTGGTAACAAAACAATTGCGTCATTACAGCCTACAGTGAGTGCTGTATTAATTTGAACATTGCAATAAGCAGGGTATCAACGTTTGTCGCGGTACGTTTCTCTCTCTTTAGCTCAAAGACAGTGTTTGACATTCAGCTGTTACTTTCAAACCTATGTTGCCATCAATAGCATCATTATCATGCACCATACCTAGCAGTGTGGGCGTTCATGATTCGCCGTCTCATACAACCATCAGAGTCTCTGATCAAGTCTATGCTCTTGTCGCGATTATGCCAAGTGGCTTTACCATTTGGGTGTATACTATCTTTTTCTTCCTTTTGCAATTTGTACATTGCGTTTGCTAGTTGTCTTAATGGTTTGACATGTATTTTCCCGCATAACATGCCTGGGAGAGAGGCGTTACCACATTGGCTAACACGCTTGCCAGCCATCGCCATGGTCACAGGTTAGAGCTTTCATGCAGGCGGATGTTTTCTTTAAAATTGTACTTGGTTTCCAGGCCAACCCAGCTTCAAACTGGTACCAGGAGATGTCCAGGGAGGTAAATGTGAGAGGTGTGATATGGACGTCATCACCAATCGAGTGTAGATGTGTGTGTGTAAACATTGGGGGGTCAGCATATATTTATATATGGTGTATTTTTAATGACTGTGCAGTGCTTGAAAATATTGCCGGTCCAAGGTTTGTATTCACCCTCTGTAAAGTTCACGCAACGTAACTGGTAAATACAAAACTTGGACCGGCTATATTTTTAAACACTGCACAGTCATCAAAAATACTCCATGTATTTGCGCATCAAGTCGGGTAAAAGTGTCCTATAATATATAAAAGACAACCAAGAAAACTGGCCGTTAGAATGCAACACTATCAACTAACAGCACTGGACGCTATATCAAAGAAGATCTGATATGAGACCAAGAGGACACGAAAGAAGAAAATGGATTGACGACTTCAAAGTCATTGTACACTCACACGGAATCATACTATTCAGTTCCACCAATCGAGCGCTGACGCGTCAACTAATCCTCCCTACGACGCTTGGCTGCAAAAGTGGACGAAGATGATGATGATGATGATGATGATGATGTTGATGATGATAGATGATGATGATGATGATGATGATGATGATGATGATGATGATGATGATGATGATGATGATGATGATGATGATGATGATGTAAACGAAAAGTCCCGAAGGAAGCGCGGACCTGCTATGGGTCTATAATGTGTTAGAACCATCACATTTGTATTCCTGAGTTCACAGACGAATAGGTGGGCAGTCTTTTCCTCCCGTAGCGAGTGACGAGCCCACATACCTTACCCTCGTCCGACAGCGTTCGTGCTATTGTCAGCGCAGCCTGCTGAACGTTTCTTAACGCCTGGTCGCCCTGTTACATAAACATACCTACTATTACATGTCTGCTTACAAAATGAATATAGTACCTTGAATGCCAGAACGTTGGGAAATACTGGACTAACTTCCGTCGAGATAGAATTTTGGACTATCTTCCACCGAGACGAACGATGGAAATATTGGATTTGTCTTCGCCTCGGACGTTTGGAGATTCTGGACTAGCCTCCGACACGAGCGTGTGGAAATGTTGGCCCTACATATTGGCTTCTCTCCCTTTAAGGACTAAAACATGATACTACGTAAGTGTTCATTTAAAGAGATGCAGCTGTATGAGATCTGTAGTTGGCTCATGTAATACTATAGGCACCGTTAGTTTCCTGCCATGTTTGATGTTTACAGGGTTTAAAGGCGAGAAGTTCGAGTTCATTGCAGCCGGTTTTATCTCATATGGCTCCGTCTCTGTCCACAGGGTGGTCTGCAGAAAGCTTCGCACACAGAAACGTACCACAGGGGTTTCCGAGAAAATTGCACTCGTGAACCGAACGACGGAGCCAGGAATGAATGAATGAATGAATGAAATATTTAGACCCGGTAACGACAGAAAGGAAATTAATTAATCACATAACCAGTTATGCAATTGTCTGTATTTCTGACTTCCTTGGCCTTGCTATAGATTTGCACATATCATACACAATGTACCGACAACGGCGTATCTGCAGCCATCTTGTGGGTTGTCTAGTGTATCTAATGAATACTTTTCACGTATTTCGTAAACACGAGTAAATGCATATTCTAATGTTAAACCAGCTTTACTGCATGTCTCAGAAACACGGAGAGCGACTAAAATTATGACAATAAACTACAAACACACATTAAATTAGTGCTTGCGCAGAAAGGAAAGGCTAAACTAGCGTGACAATATCACCAGTGATGAGCTCATGGAGAGAGCTAAGCAAACTCCGGGGAATCAAGAGATGAGGAAAAGACGCTAAGCGCTGAATGGGACATACACTGAGAACACCTTGCAATAGTATAACTAGGAAGGCTTTTGGTTGGAATCCGCAGGGCACAAGAAGTAAAGGAAGACCTAAAAAAATTTAAAAAAATACCACTTGGACTAGAGAAGCAGAAAAAGACATAAATAACTTGGGGAGGACGTGGGCGGAGCTGCTTGGGGTAGCTGAGGATAGCTCTTGGAATGAGTATCTTGAGAGCCTAAATGTCCATATTGGGGGCGGGGGGTGTAATAAAGGACGAGAAATGAAGAAGTGGAAGAAGAAGAAGAAGAAGAAGAAGAAGAAGAAGAAGAAGAAGAAGAAGAAGAAGAAGAAGAAGAAGAAGAAAAAAAAGAAGAAGGAGAAGAAGACGAAGAAGAAGAATGAAGAAGAAGAAGAAGAAGAAGAAGAAGAAGAAGAAGAAGAAGAAGAAGAAGAAGAAGAAGAAGTCAATGAGTATATTAATCTATGTAACGATGCCTTATCAGCAGAAAATAACGGAAGCAGAAGTATACTTGATACATAATGCGCAAGGTATCTCATTACACGAGTCTAGTTTCATCAGCAGCACCGTCTTATATTGTACGTCAGGGATCCAAAACCAGCATGACGTAGCAGCCAGTGAGGTAGAGCGGGTGACTCCATCAGTCGCATGGATGTCTTAAAGTTCGCACATTAACATATAGCAGGCGTTGACCTTTCACCCGAGCATCTACCCTGGTGCAACACGCCGCTCACCCAAGCTTGTACATGCTCGTTTGGTTAACCTACACGTGCATCAGTCGCGAGGCACCGCCGTGCGCAGAAGTTCGTGAGTGTCAGGGAGTAGATGGTTTCTTTATTTTTTCTTATCCTTAACGCGTGCAGTTTTTTCGCACATGTGTGAGTGTTTTCCTCTTCAACGATGCATCGTGTGGTTTTCTTTGTTAATTTGGATCTACTTCTGTACTGCAGTATCGGATAACTGTGTTTGTTTGTTTTTCAAGCAATTGCTAGCATGTTTATAACAAATAAAGCATGATTACTTATTTCTGTGTATGCCTGGCACTATAGCAGCATATGGTAAACATTAATTATCCACATATTTAAGCATGTTTTTATATATTAGTGTAACAACTCACCTAGCGTTCATTGCTTGCTCAATATACCATATACTTTTCTGAAGGAAGATGAAAGGAAAGCGTGCTGGCCAGGTGAGGGAGTAACAGATTAGTGCACGAGTGATTGACTTTGTGTTGAACGAGTTAAGAATCCTAAAGTTGTTTTGGTCATATAAACAATAACTTATTAGCGTACAGGGATGTGTTTTCTACAGAACGAGTTTCGAAAACTGAAGGCACTTTGGTCATACAAACAATAACTGATGTGTTTTATATTGAACAAGTTACGAAAACTGCAGGCGCTGTGGTCATATTGTCAGTAACTGATCAGCGTTTAATGATTTGCTTTCTATAGAACCAGTTAAAAAAACGGAAACTGAATAGATTAGGCCGTTGTAACGGACCACCGTGAGATAATTTGCTAAGCATAAAACACTTTTAGAATGGAGACAAACTGTTTTGGTCTTACAGGAGTATGGAATCAATGGAGGATGATTCTTTTAGCATGAAATGAGTAGCCTAACATTAAAGTAAGTTGCATATGCTTTACAGGACGTCGCAGTAAACCCCAGCATTATTTGGCTGTTTATGATGTCATGGCAAGTTTACATTGAGCAGTTTGTCATTGTTTTCTGAACGACGTACGCTAATTTGAGTGGCACCTTGCAGTCTTGACAGACCAAAGTATGTGAGTTGGAATGTGGCCAATATTCCATCACAATGCCTGGGCAGAGCTTCAGAGAAACATGTGGTGCCCAAACGACATGTTTCCTCTCTCGGCCTTGCCTTGTGTTTTCCAAAGGAATGGGTAACCAATACGTCTGGCACAAGGTAGGCTGCAGACGCTGCCGGCACAGCGTCAAACCTCCGAGACCCTGGAACCCAAGGGACCCGGCTTAGAGGCATTCAACCAAGTCCCACAGGTGAGGGCCTCGTCCGTACCAGTTCTGAGTTGGCTTTACGCTAATACTATTGTATGAAAACCAACACATGGCGGTCTGCTTCCAAATCGCCCGCAGTTATGTTTCGAACTCAGTATGCGAGAATGCGAATTGCATTCTTAACCCTTTTGCCACAGCGCCAGCTTTAACATAAGAATGACAGTAACACCCAGTAACATAATACTAAATATACTATTTGTGAGAGTAACACCCACTAACATAATACTAAATATACTATTTGTGACAGTAACACCCAGTAACATAGTATAACAGGTGTGGTTTGAAGCTCTGTGTGGGAACTGACCTAACTTAACCATACTAAACGTCACAATGGCCTGGGAACAACAGCAATGGAAGACAAGGTTTCTGGAAGAACGGGCAACGGTCAACCAGCACGAATATGGACACGGGGCTTTGCAGACATCTTGGACAGGAGGGTGTATGAGGCAGGAGAACTGGACAGAGATCGAGAGGTTTTTCAACGCCCCGCAATGAGAGCCATGTTCTGCACAGGACCTGCTGCATGATGATGTCAGGACTGATACTGCGCCAGGAGTGCGAGGTCATAGGTCAGCGCGTGTACACAATGAGACCAGGCGGACAGAGAGTTCTTGACCCAGGGGCAAGTTGACTTTGTTGACTCCAGAGCCTTTTGTTGTCAACAGTAGTCGTTCTGTTGTGATTTGAGCTGAGAATCACATGCTGGTACGCCAGTACACTATTAGTTATGTTCATTTGTGCAAGTTCTGCAATGAGTTCAGATGATATGATAGCATATTAGTCACAATGAAATAATAACATAGTTAGCACTGTTTAGTCAATGTCATATCGTCTTCACCAGGTGCAATAAATAACACGTAACAACAAGTCCATACACACACGTATTTCAATGACCCACATGGGCTATGCCGACGGTAGCGCAGCTACTGGTAGGGTCTCCAATGTGGACAATGTATCGAGGCACCGAACTAACAGTGTGAAAGATTTCTTTAGACAATGAAATAACAACTTTGAACATGCATGAAAGCACCGAACTAACAGTGTGAAATATTTCTTTAGAACTAACAACTTTGAGGATGTCTGAAGGAACTGAACAAATGATGTGAACGATTTCTTTAGGCAGGAACTAACAACTTTGAAAATGTCTGGAGGTACTGAACTAACCATGTGAAAGATGTCTTTACGTGATAAGCTAAAATCTTTGATGGTGTCTGGAGGTACTAAACTAACAGTGTGAAAGATTTCTTTAGACAGTGAACTAACAACTTTGAACATGTCTAAAGGTAATGAACTAACAGTGTGAAAGATTTCTTTAGGCAGTGAACTAACAACTTTGAACATGTCTGAAGGTAATGAACTAACAGTGTGAAAGATTTCTTTAGGCAGTGAACTAACAACTTTGAACATGTCTGAAGGTAATGAACTAACAGTGTGAAAGATTTCTTTAGGCAGTGAACTAACAACTTTGAACATGTCTGAAGGTAATGAATTAACAGTGTGAAAGATTTCTTTAGGCAGTGAACTAACAACTTTGAACATGTCTGAAGGTAATGAACTAACAGTTTGAAAGATTTCTTTAGGCAGTGAACTAACAACTTTGAACATGTCTGAAGGTAATGAACTAACAGTGTGAAAGATTTCTTTAGGCAGTGAACTAACAACTTTGAACATGTCTGAAGGTAATGAACTAACAGTGTGAAAGATTTCTTTAGGCAGTGAACTAACAACTTTGAAGATGTCTGAAGGCAACGAACTAACAGTGTGAAAGATTTCTGTAGGCTACAGGCTGGCAACATTAAACGTGTTTATAGGTAGCTAAATAACAGATTTGAAGCCGCGGTGGCAACATTAAACGTGTTTATAGGTAGCTGAATAACAGATTTGAAGCCACGGTGGCAACATTAAACGTGATTATAGGTAGCTAAATAACAGATTTGAAGCCGCTGCATCAACGTTAAGCGTGTTTATAGGTAGCTAAAACTAGATTTGAAGCCGCGGTGGCAAAATTAAACGTGTTTATGGGTAGCTGAATAACAGATTTGAAGCCGCGGTATCGCAGTGGAAAGCCCCTCGCCTGCTAGCCCTGTGGTCAGGGATTCATATTCTCATCGGGGCCAATTACAACTGACCTCGGGTCCCAGGTCTGCCCGGCTAATCGTGGCTACAAGGACATTTATTGAGAAATAAAGGCGACCACAGTTAACATACTGAATGCCGATTGGTCTAATAAAATATCAGTCTAGCACCATATACCTACATGCGCTGTCATACGTATGAAAGGGCCCTTTGTGTGTGTGTGTTTTTGTTTTTAAAAATAACATTGTAACAATTTCTGTATAGAGTGAACTAGCAGTGTTAGATATTAACTTGAGATGGACATTTAACATTAAGCGTTTCTATATGTCGTGAACTAATAACAGTGTTAGATATTAACTTACGATGGACATTTATCATTAAACGTTACTGTATGTAGTGAACTAACAGTGTTAGATATTAACTTGAGATGGACATTAATCATTAAGCATGTCTATATGTCGTGAACTAACAGTGTTAGACATTAACTTCATATGAACATTTACCATTACACATTTCTATATGTCGTGAACTAAAACTGTTAAAATTTTTACAACGAGCAAAGTAACGAGTAGATGGCCGAACTTTTAGTATACTAGTCAATGAGCTTTGAAGATATAAGATCGAATTTTAACGCTATTCTGCGAATTGTGCAGCGACTGTATGACGCCATTAACCACGCCTTCAACGTAATACTTCAAGCAAACACCACCAGCAGCAAATAATATAGTAGTGAACATTTATAAGCGAGTTATGACGTTGAAGATGCGTGTAGGTAGTCAAGTAAGGGCGTTAAAGATCTCCCCTTAACCTAGCATTATCATAAAGATCTAGATTTACCCTCTGACTTTTCTGACATTTAGGAAACATACTGAGATAAAGTCATAAGCACAGGTCTTGTCGTCGTGTTTTTCTAGTTTCATTCCGAACCCTCACACAAGGGCTCAGTGTGCGAAGTGAGTTCTGCTTGTGTGATTCTTGGCACCTGATGTAAGACAAAGACACCTGTGTCTTGAACCGGTCGTCTTGAAAAGATTCTAAGGGAGAAGACATTTCCAGAACAATTTTTTTACTTCGTGATGTTTGAGTGTAATGAGGAGACAATTACACTTTGAAACTTGAATGAAAATTTGTGAGTTATCTGCCCGGAATATGTATCAGGATCTCTGCGGTAGATTGAATCGATTATAAGGTAAGTGGGTGGAACACATTTCTTAACCTGAGTGCGTGAATATGTTTTGTCTGTATATGATTGAGAGAGAGAGAGAGAGAGAGAGATAGATAGAGAGAGAGAGAGAGAGAGAGAGAGAGAGAGAGAGAGAGAGAGAGAGAGAGAGAGAGAGGGGGGGGGGAGGAATGTATGTAATAAAATTGAAGGGAATATAAATGATGATACTGATCAGGGTGATGACAATACTAAAAGAGGAAGAAGAAGATGGGTAGGCGGATACAAGGTAGGATAATGTGAAAGAGCGGAAACAGCAGCAATGCCACAATAATAATAATAATACTAGGTAGTAGTAGTAGTAGTAGTAGTAGTAGTAGTAGTAGTAGTAGTAGTAGTAGTAGTAGTAGTAGTAGTAGTAGTAGTAGTAGTAGTAGTAGTAGTAGTAGTAGTAGTAGTAGTAGTAGTAGTAGAAAGAAGAAGAAGAAGAAGAAGAAGAAGAAGAAGAAGAAGAAGAAGAAGAAGAAGAAGAAGAAGAGAAGAAGAAGAAGAAGAAGAAGAAGTAGGAGAAGAAGAAGAAGAAGAAAAGACGACGAAGAAGAAGAAGAAGATTGTGGTGTTACTCATAGTAGCAGTAATATTAATAGCAACAGCAGCAACGATGATAACTGTTGCTGCTGCTGTACTTTACTCATAGCAGCAATAGCTGTTGTAATAGTGTATGTAGTAATGTGTGTTTTATTTCATTTCTTATATCTACATGTGGATAATCGCTGCTTAATACCTTAGTTAGTATACTTTTGTTTATATAGATGTGTAGTAGAGTGTATTGGCTAGTAGTTACCGCAGTTTGGCCAAGCTGTAGACGATTCTGATACCGTTACCACGGGCTATCTTCTGTAATCTGTCATGTGACTCACTCCATATGATAACATTATAACCTATGTTTGTTAGAGAAATGAGCATTTTTCATGGGTTTGGGAATTTTGGGGCTTCTTTTTTTTTTTTTCCTTTTTCTTTTTTTTTTTAAAAAAATTCTTTTTTTTTTCCCCCCCCAAAAAAAAAAAAACCCCCCCAATTTTGAAAAAAGGTTTTTTTTTTTTTTTTTTGGGGGCTTTTTTATACCCCCAACCTCTAAACCCTTTTTTTTCCCTTTTTTCTTCTTTTTTTCTTCTTTTTTTTTTTTTTTTTCCTTCTTCCCTTTTTTTTTTTGGGGGTGGGTGGGGGGTGCCCCTTTTTTTTTTTTTTTTTTTCCCCTTTTTTTTTTTTCTTTTTTCCCCAAAAAAAAATTTTTTTTTTTTTTTTTTTCTTTTTTCCCCTTTTTTTTCTTCTTTTTTTTTTTTTTTTTTTCCCCCCCCTTTTTCTTATTTTTTGCTTTTACTTTTTTTTTTTTTCTTTTCCTCCCCTCCTCCCCCCCTTATTTTTTCTCTTTTTTATTCTTTTCTTTTTTTCTTCTTCTTTCTTTTCTTTTCCTTTTCCTTCTCCTCCTCCTCATCCTCCCCCTCTCCTTCTTCGTACACATTCAGACAGTATCCTGAATATAAGTAAAGAAGGCAACAGTCAACGTGATCTTGTTGACATCTTCACAGGGTTTGTCCTCAAATGGAAGGCTTTTAGGCAAATCATTTTCATGCCTACATATGTAGTACACTTGCAGCAACCAGTGTTCACTTCACAGTTAGTTTCCAGCAATCAGTGTTCACTTCACAGTTAGTTCCCAGCAATCAGTGTTCACTTCACAGTTAGTTCCCAGCAATCAGTGTTCACTTCACAGTTAGTACCGTTGGTTTATCTTTATTCCTTCCCTCCTAATTATATTTCTCTCTCTCTCTCTCTCTCTCTCTCCCCCCCCCCCCCCCCCCCCCCCCCCACCCCCCCCCCCCCCCCAGCCTGTATGCTGTGTTTGTAGTTTCGTTAATATATTTGCATCTGTAACAAAGAGACCTACGTTTCAATCTATCAGATGCTTTTGATTTCCTAACCTCCGCCTTATACCTGGTTTGCTTATCTGCTTGAGAGTGATAGAAGGGCAAAATGGTAGACGGGCCTGCGTGCCCAATTTTTAACCCCGTGAAAATAAAGTTCGTTCGTTCGTTCGTTCGTTCGTTCGTTCGTTCGTTCTAAGCTTTCCTTGAGTCTAATCGGCAAGTGACTCGACTCTGCTGTGTTCTATGACCATTTCAACCATTGTATGGAGGCACAGAGTAGCTCAGTACGAGTTTCCTTTTGACCCAGCGAAGGTTGTGGGTCTGTTGTTTGTTTGACTCTGTCATTTCGCTCACCGGTGTAGTGTTTTCGAAAACCCCCGGGAAGGGTCGTCGCTGGAGCTTTGGAGTTCGTGTTCTATGCGACGCAATGAAGTCGAACCTTTTAAACCCTCCGGGATACAAACAGCTGGCAAGAAGGCAGCCTGCCAGGTCACGTCATTAAAATCAACTTGGTACATTCAAATTCCATAGCATTTGACTACCCTAGGGCAGTTTCATTCAAGGCGTTGTCTATATACCGCGTGTTTGTAAAGTCTCACTACACTTTGTATGTAGAACAAATTTGAAAAAAAATGATGTACATGATGTCAACAAACACCCTGACGTTAGACTTCCCCTTGTCTTCTACTTCTGTCCTTGTGGGTTCCTGTCATGCTCTATCTTCTTCTTATAATCTGTGCCGTGTGGCGTTGGTAATTATGTCTGTCCACAGTCATGCTATATATTTTGTTTTAAAAAAGGTAATTGCATATCCGTTACAGGGCGTCGCAGTCAACCCAAGCATGTTTTCACTGTTTGAGATTTCGTGACAAGGTTACGTTTAGAGGGTTGTCATTGGTTTCTGAACGACCGGCACTCATACATGTTTGAAACTGGCGCAAGGCAGTCTGCCTCCAAATCACCCGCTCTATGCGGGATTGCGAATTGCGTCCGTATTCCTCATTCGCCACTGTGCCGGCTAATATCACTTGATAAATAATGACTACCGTAAGGGTACGCAACATAGCCAACTGGAATATAACCAGAGGCACGGAATTGGAAATCTGACATTTGATACAGATTTAAGGCAGTTAAAACACATAGATTACAGGCTACAACTAGCAGTGATCGATAACAATACAAGACAGCCAGTTGACATCTCATTTACTTAATTGGAATATCCCGTCTTGACTGTTATTGAAACATCTATATGTCTTATCTATTGGGGCGGCATTTGAAACTTCAATATCTCTTCTCCAATAGGGCGGCATTTAAAACTTTTATATCTCTTTACAAGGGGAAGGCAGAGACGTAAATGCCTGGATGACTTGGCTACGTGGTATGGTAGAGACAAGAACACTGAGCTGATTCACGACTCAGATGATCGCGTGAGATGGTAAAACATGACCGCCTACGCTTACCGGCTGGCACATAATGATGATATCTCTTCTCCATTGGGGCGGCATATGCCACCTTTTGTATCCTTTCTTTCTTTGGACGATATTTGAAACCTCTGTGTCTTTCTCCATTTGGCCAGCGTCTCAGACCTCTGTACCCCGCTCAATTTGGTCGGCTTCTGAAAGCTCTGGGTTCCTCCCCCATTTGGCAAGCTGGCTAAATCTCTCAATTCTTCCTCATTTGACAAGCAGGCTAAATCCCTAGATTACTTCTTTATTTGGTAAACTGGCGAGATATCTAGATTCCTCACCTATTTGGCAAGCTAGCTTAAATCTAGAGATTTAATTCCCTTATGGCAAGCTAGCTAAATCTTAGATTTCTGTGTTGAAAAAGTTGATTATTTGATTTGATTTGATTGTCTATAGGGCTAGAAACAATCTCTAGTTTTTTTTGTCCATAGGAGGAAAATTAATCAGATTGCTACTGAACTATAGTTTTTGGAAAATCTTCGTGGCTGCTGAGGAGGGGACTGAGCGCTTATGGGAATGTCCCAAAAATGCTGTGATGTCGGTTCCTAAATCACCATCAATCAGTCTCAAGATTCTTGTCCATAGAAATCTCTAGATTCCGTCTCCATATGGCAAGTTAGTAAACCTCTGGGTTCCTTCTCTTTACCGGTGTCTTATGCTACACATGTCTGTTCAGCATTGCCGGTCTCTCTGGCTGTGGGGTTACAACACTTTCTCTCTGTAATCCCGTTTATCACGCAGTCTCGTAGCGGAGCGAGAGCTGAGGCGGTTCGACCCCCGCTCTTGACTTGCGGGGTACTGAGCCGGCCGCTCAGAAAGCAATGGCAAACTACTGAGCGTAATCTTGCCAAGAGATCAACATACAGCTGAAAGATGCTGGTGTTGACAGCTAAGTCCTGTAAAGGATATGCTAAAAAAAAAAAAACAGTTGATCTATCCCAGTTTTGTAGTTTGTTCACAGTAGTCTGTGCAGATTGATTTTTTTCCCATTATAATTTGTTATTATATGACATTTGCGGAAATGTGTTGTAAAGAAGAATAACAAGAACACTATGGGCGGTTAGAAAGAGCAATGAATATGTCTTGAAAGCACAAAGGGAACTGGCTACTCTAGCCAGAAGAGGAAATTCGCATTCTTTCGGCATGTCATTAGAAGAGGAAGGCTGAAGTTCGTCGCCACAAGTGGCAAAGTTGGAGGCGAGAAGAGGCAGGGGGAGACCAAGAGAGAACATGTTGGGCAGTTTGAAATCATAGCGTGGAGGAACGTCTGGATCAGAAATGATTAGCAGCACAAGAGACAGAAGGTTGGGGACAGACATGATCACCAACGCCACACGACATGGACTATAATAGAAAGAGGATCTAGCCATTCTATTTCCTTTATTTGTAACGCTGTGGTTCCTATTTTAGCTGCTTGGTCTGATTTCCCGTTTCCTGTTATTCATGTGTGTGTGCAGGAATCAATGCTATTAGTGCTTTGCATCCTTTTGCTTTCTTCAATTGTATGATTAGGTCCAGGGTTACTACTTTAATGTATGGTCTGCTACTCGTTAAATGTTCATCCTTCTAGTGACTATGCTGAGAGTTAAAGTCCTCTGCCACGCTGACTTCATGTCATGTACGTCTCTGATATTACATCGTACTCTCTCACTGAAAGTGCTCTTTCCGTAGGAAAGGTGTGAGTGTTCTTATATATTCTCTCTGTTATCGCCACTCTCTGAATTTTGTATGGCGTTCCATATCTCCAACACCTTAGTTACATCCAGAAACACGACTTCTGTTTTCTCTTTCTTTCTGAAAACCGTTTTAACTTCGCGTTCCAATTTGATTATTTGGTCTACAGCGCTTCGTTCTGCTCTGAATCCTGGCTGTGTTTTGCTGTAAACTTCATTTTTGTTAATAAAACTGTTTAACATTTTGTTTTCCGCCGTTTCCATGATTTTCTTCCTCCAGGTGCGATGCTAGTGATATTGGCCCACTGTATGTTTTTGTTCAGTATTGGCACAACTATGACTTTCTTCTAAGTTTTCGTGTGTTTCCAGTTCCCCATATTTTGTTGTAGAGTGTTGTGATCATTTCTGTGGTCTCTCTAGTTATTTCTTTAAGAATTTTGTGTATGAGCATTTCTTCTCCCGGTGCTATGTTGGACGTTTCTTCTATTGGGTTAATCACTTTTCCTAGTTTTAATTCTGCATTTATTCCCTGATCCGCTGTTCTATTCTTTTGTTTCTTTTGGTTTAGGCCTTTTAAAGTTTCGTTTACTTTTTAGATTCTTTTTTTCCGTAGGTTATTGTTAACGCTGATGTTGTAATTTTATAAAATTAATTTGGAAATGATTCTGTTTTCTGTTTGTTTGTTTGTTCCAGCTTTTGTTGATATCTTTATTGTTAGGATGCGTTAACATATGCGTGTGTGTGTGTGTGTGTGTGTGTGTGTGTGTGTGTGTGTGTGTGTGTGTGTGCGTGCGAGATTTTTTTTATACCTCTGTTGTAGCTATTTTGGTCCCGTGTGTTTGTCAGTAATTGGGTGTACCCTGGAATCTAGGCAGCCCGAGTAAACCGAACATGGTCATAAATTTAGTTAGTGTTTACACTGGCGTTGTGGTGGGTGCAGGTTCAAATCCAAGTAGCAAATTCTGGAAAAATGTCTCTTTTAGAGACACAAGTGCACAGTTGGAAATGGTTCCTGGAAAAGAAAATGTAGCTGGTCTTGGTATCCCCAAGGAGTGGGAAGGAGAAGGTTAGATGTTTACATATTCATGTATTAACTAACAACTAGACAGGGCAACTTTCCTGCCTGACAATCTCCCCTCAATGGGTAATATAACAACCTCCACACCAAGTACTGGAAGTAAACATTTTGGTGCATACCACACATTGACTATATTTAGGTTCTGTGGTTTGCTTCGAGAAAGCATTGGCAAACTACTGAACATAAAATTGCCTACAAAATCAACCTGGCGTTGATCTCAACGTTCTGCACTAAGGTTTGCATTCTACTTTTGTTATTTTAGTTATGATCTGGAATTTTCCTTTTGCCAAAATTGCTACCGTTTCCCTATTTGCCATTTTCCCTGTCATATCAGTCTACTGTAAACCCTCGCTTTTTAAACTTATCTCATGGTGTTAGCATCGTTTCTTGTGACAATATCGCTTGATATTTCTGGGAGACATATGGGCGCGATTCGTGAAACATGTCATTATCACTTAAGAAGAAAATTGGGGCTCCTGAGCTTAAATGTTTCAGAAACATTTTTAGAATATCATGGGCCGAGAAGAAGAAAGATATTCAAATGTTCTACGATTTAAACACTGAATAACATTGGCTTACCAACAGTATCATTTCTGCAAAGTTAAAATACTGGTACTTTAGCCGGGGGGGGGGGGGGGGGTGGTTAGTAGCACCGTGATGGGAGCACCGTGATGGGTGCACCGTGATGGAAGTACCGTGGATGAGCACTGTGATGGGAACGCAGTGATGGGAGCACCGTGATGGGAGCACCGTGATGGGAGCGACGTTTGGCAAAGGAACTGCTACGTGATTTCTAATGTTTGATAATATACGTGCTCATTTTTACTCCCCTCCTGTTCCACAGGATTATGTTAATGAGTACGCTTATCATTTCTGTGCTGGAATATAAAGATGACCTTTTAAAGGTCTTGTTATGTTTTCTTACCCTACTCCATATCTATTCTTTTCTGTTCCTGAGTTTGTGTTGGCGTGTGCCCGCGGTAGTTGTTGGTTTTTTTTTTTTTTTTAAAGCAGCCTCACTTAATGCTTCGTTGATCTTTTCTGTAAACAAACACAATTCAGGCAATATGCCTAGTTGAGTGTATATCCTTGTACTTCAAGTTTCTGTTCTATTTCATTTCTCCATTCTTCTGCCCCCCTCCCCCCCCCCCCCCCCCCCCCCCCCCCCCCCCCCCCCCCCCCACCCTGTTTTCTTTAAACACGTTTTTCTGCTTCCATTCTTTTCCTTTTGTCAGTGTTATTTATGTTGTGCCTTATTCTTTTCTTTCTTTTTTTACTTTCTGCTAATTTCATCATATCCACTAAGATGTATCGATGCGTGGTTTTAATTTCTTTGAGCATGCATTAAATCTCTTCCTTTCTTCTCAGCCTCTTTTAAAATGTCTCCTCTCTTTATATATTTCCAGTTTTCCGTTTGAGTTTCTATTATTTTCTGTTCCTTCACTGTGCTGGATTTTTATGTTTTTAATGTCTTCTTCCGGGTATCTTATTTCTGATACTGTTTCGGATTCTCAAATTTTTGGCATTGCCACCTCACTTGTTTAGTTTCCAATTCTCGTATGTCCTTAAGATTATGCCCAGGCTTATATCACAGTAGCCCGGGAAGGCTAACCCGGTCAACAAACACGCGCAAAAGTCGGATGTGTCGGCCTTAAGGCGCAATTAAACAGGCACAACACAATTACATCTGAAAAAACACTCCGTATGAAAGCAGAAGAAGAAGAAGAAGAAGAAGAAGAAGAAGAAGAAGAAGAAGAAGAAGAAGAAGAAGAAGAAGAAGAAGAAGAAGGATATGTCAGTAGGAGTAGCCTGGATGCCCGATGGTACTGGGTTCAATTCGCATGGGGTAGGATTCTTAAAACTGACTTGAGCAGCCAGGTCGACCCAAATTAAAATGGATACCAAGAAATGCCGTGGGAAACAAAGGAGGACAGCGAGTGTCGGTTGGTCTATAAATTTCCAGCACCGTATGTCCAGTGCCTGGTAAGGCGTGTAAGATCGTCCTGCACTTACCTACTTGTAAGCCAGTGGGGGTGCCTCTGAGGACACTGAGAGAGTGCTGAAGTCGAGACTAATAATGAATAGCAAGGTGTCAGAGGAGGGGATTTCAATGAGTAGTATTATGGGGTTGGATGTCGACGTGGCCGAACAGATTACAGCACTTAAACTTCCGGTTGCGCTGATGGCGGGATAAGCGGTTCAAGGCCAACACTAGCGTTAAGCGGAACTAAAACATTGACCTCTCTCTCAGAAAGCAATAGCAAACTACTGGAAATTGCCAAGAAAATCGACCTAGGGTTGATAGCAACATCCTCTGAAGGACATGCACTATTTTCTTTGCTTGTTTTGTGAGGTTGATAGGTAACAGAGGAAAGGTGACTTGTTAAGGTGTTTCGGTTTACTAGAGAGAACCTCATCACGACTAATAGACTTGGGACTGCAGAAAACTGTGGACAAACCATCTTAAGGATGAGGGAAGAAATCTGACATTTCCTGGGATTTATAACGGAAGTTGTCGCTGAAAATTCGTCTCCAAGCAGTTTCCTCCTATGGGTCTATGATGTGATGGGGCCATCACATTTTATTTATCTTAACAAAATTCGCTTAAAAATTCGACAGTGTCGACTTCATTGCACCGGGTTTTTATCCCATATGGCTCAGTCTCTTTCTGCAGTGCGGAAAGCGTCGCACAAAGCACGAACTCCATAGCTCCAGTGACCGTCCCTCAGCAGTCTCCGAAAAAAATGCACTCGTGAACCGAAGGATGCGGCCCGGAATCGAACCCACAACCTTCGGAGCCCGAGTCAGGATGGTTTGACCACTTCGCCAAGGAGACTCCCTGTTTATAGACCTGAATGCACGGAGGAACTTATGACGAATCTTTCCTTCACTTAACAGACAACGAGCTCTTGAGTCAAAACCTTTCGCCTGACCGTGCACATGACATCATTTCAGTTCTCTGTCGTTTCGCTTAAGCGGTCACTATCCTGTTATTATAAATCGTAGACGCGGCATTTAAGATTAGAGAGAAGAATCCTTGCAGGAAGAGGGATTGGAAGAAATTGTGAATAATAAAATATTAGGAGTCTAGCTATCAATGGTCCACCGAGACGCAGAGGCCAACAAAACCTAAAGGGGCAATTGCCATTTTTTAACCGTTTTTGAGAAGGGACAAATTATAACATGGTCGCATGTTTCAATTGGCATAGGCATTCGCTGTTCATTTACAGAAACCAACTTTGTGCAAACAAAAAGACACTAAAGTCACTTTAAAATTACCGAGGTAAATTCAAATCACTGTGTGAACATAAATGTTGTGGTTTTCAGCTTCAATGATTTATCTAATCAGTTTATGTTATGTGATTTCTTGAATATGTGCCTGACGACATGCAGCAAAATATATCAGGCAATAAATCGTGCAATCTATTGTTTGTGTCTTCATTATTCATATTAACTACTGAACATCTTGTTTTAAATTAGAACATGTGAAAACTGGAGAGATTTGTATGAAAACTATAGAGGAAGATAACTGGAGAAGATTATTAATAGACTATTGTCATGGCAGGAAAGGTGTGAACATACTAACTTATATACACACGCTTGGAGTTTGCAAGCTTTAGAGAAGCATGATTGTACACGCCAATTGACAAGGCACTTGATGAAGTGGAGAGGAAGGGGCAGCACATTAAATGTGCGTGAAGGTTTGTCAATGAACATCGCTCGGTCGCAGTTGGTCGGAGTACGCTGACAGATTTATCGCGGAGGATGACCTATTGTTGTGTCCGGTGTGCAGTGATGAGAATCCGAACTGAAATGTTTCCCTCTTGGGGTGTGCAAGGCGTGGGTTTGTGTTCATGTACCTTTATAACTAAAATGTGGTATTGCTATAGAAAGGAAAAAACTTAACGACGTTGGTAAATGTAATTATAACATTAGGTGGAAGCTACAAAGCATAAATTAAAGAGTAGAATGTATCAGACAAAAGCTGCATTTCAGAAAATGAAAAAAAAAATGTTTTAGGGCAATAGGTAACTATTACTGAATGTCAGAAAGAGAGTACTGAAATGTTATATAGAATCATCAATGGAGTATCAATGGAGTATCAATGGAGTATCAATGGATTATCAATGGAGTATCAATGGAGATGTGGTTGCCGAGGCCAATGCTGCGAATACCTTGGACTGCCAGAGTAGTCAAAAAGAGTTACCACAGCAGAGGTCAATGTCAGCCCTTTCTTTCTTTACCAGGCGAGTGTTGGTTTCGAGGAGGCGTCGTGGGGAGGGGAGCGTGGAGGCAGTCGTGGCTAGTAATGATACTATATCACTGGAAGGGGACTGTAGGCAAACGTGGAGTGGAGAGTGGATAGTTTCCCAAGAAAAAATGTTTGCATATCCTTTACAGGACATCGCTGTTAACATCAGCTTCTTTCAGCTGATTGTTGATTTCTTGGCAAGATTACGCTCAGTAGTTTGCCATTGCTTTTTGAGCGACCAGCTCACATACCCCGTAAGTTACCGACGTCGTTAGAACCGCTGCCGATTCTCGCCGTCGTCACGTTACTCGCGAGATTATACGGGATTACGGAGAAAGTCGATAACACTAGGCCAGGGAGACCGGCGGAGAGTGAATAATAAATGTGGTTATTGACAATACTATAATAGTGGAGTGGTGAATGGACGATCATTATCATCATCATCATCATCATCTTCCACTTCTGCCGTCAAGCGTTGTGGGGAGGAATAATTTGAGGTTCCAGCGCCCGGTGGACGGCACTGGATAGTGTCATTCCGTGTGGTTGTACAATGTCTCTGATGTCGTCAATCCATTTTCGTCTTGGACGTCCTCGTGGTCTCGTCGCAGATGATCTTTGATGTAAGGCCAGTGATGGTAGTTGCTGATGTTGCAGTCTAACGACATGGCCAAACCACTTGATCTTCTGTCTTTCAATAAATGTGGCACAAGTTGTTGATCCCACAGTCTGTCTGATAGTAGCATTTCTTACTCGGTCTCGGATTGTTAAGTTGGCAGCTCTCCTCAGGCATCTCATTTCGCAGGTGTTGATTTTGCGAAGGTGTAATTTGGATAAAGTCCAGGTTTGAGATTGATAGCATAGGGTTGGTGTGAATATGCTGTTTATTATCTGTCGTTTTGCGGACATGGGTATGTTTGGATGCTTCAGTAAGGGTGATAGTTGATATGTAAGTGCACTAGCTTTTTGACATCTGATTTCAATTTCTCTGTCCAATCTGCCATCTTCTGTGATCATACTTCCAAGGTATTTGAATTCTTTAACTTGTTTCAGAGGTGTGTTATTTATCTGTATACTTAGTGGGCCTGGCGATCTGCTAACTTGCATTACTTCGGTTTTGGCTGTGTTTATACTCATATTGTATCTGCTGCAGGTTGAACTCAGATTAGTAATATGATTTTGTAGTCTGCCCTCATCGCTGTAAAACAGGCACTGATCGTCTGCAAATAGAAGTTCATTTATTCCTGTGGGTCAGTTGTTTCATCTGGAGTAAAGAGTTCTAAATTTTCTGAATCTGTTCTGTCGAGACTTGCTTCTTTGGAAATTCTGTCCATGTAGATATTGAATAGCAGGGGAGAGAGCACACATCCCTGCCTCACTCCTGTATTGACTGTGAACATATCTGATATACCTTCTTGTGTTCTTACTGCACTTTGGCTCGAGTGGTACATGGCTATGATGTTTTCTAGCAGTTGCCCTTCTATCCCATAGTCTTCAAGAATGGTCCATAATTTGTATCTGTCTACTCTATCGAAAGCCTTTTCCTGATCCACAAACACAATATTCTGCTGGTCACTATATTCGATAGTTTTTTCACAAATTTGTCTAAGTGTAAATAATGCATCAGTGCAACTTTTACCTTTCCGAAAACCGAATTGTGCTTTGCTTAACTGTTGTTCAACTATTGGTCTAGCTCTTTGTTCCAAAAGTTTTGCATACATTTTCCCTATATGGCTCAGGAGTGATATACCTCTGTATGTTTCGCACTCTCTCATATTGCCTTTCTTTTTCCATATTGGTACTATTATTGCCTGTTGCCAATCATCTGGGACTTTTCTTTCTTCCCATGCTATGTTAAAAAGTCTTGTTAGCCATTTAACTCCTGTTTCCCCACAGGCCTGAATAGCTTCTGTGGTTATTCCATCTGGACCTGGTGATTTGTTTTTAGGACTTTTCTGTATAACTGCTTTGACTTCTGCAGGTATGAAATTTGGTTCTTGCTGTCCCTGGCATTTAGGCACAAAAGTGAGGTTTTCTATGTTATGTGTGGGGTTAAGTAATTCTTGAAAGTATTCTGTCCACCTTGCTAGTCTTTGTTGTGGATTAAATATCGGTATACCTCTTTTGCTGTTTATGATGGTGGTTGGGATTAAGATGCATCTCTGTTGGACGATAAACATGGACGATAAACATGGCTAATGATGACACCATATCAGTGGAGTGGTGATGGCACTATGTTAACGGAGTGGAGTGTGGATGGCGTCGTTACTAGTTATGACATCATATCAGTGGCGTGTGAGAGTGGGCTTTGGAAGCTGCTAGTGATGAAACCAAACAGTGGAGTGGGGACTGGGTGATAGACGTTGCTAGTGATGAAACCAAACAGTAGAGTGGAGATTGGGTGATGGACTTTGCTAGTGATTACACCAAACAGATGAGCGGAGATTGGGTGATGAACGTTGCTAATGATG
Source organism: Cepaea nemoralis (assembly GCA_014155875.1). Taxonomy (NCBI): domain Eukaryota; kingdom Metazoa; phylum Mollusca; class Gastropoda; order Stylommatophora; family Helicidae; genus Cepaea; species Cepaea nemoralis. The sequence goes on along the minus strand of JACEFZ010014754.1, from coordinate 193,896 downwards.
AAACCAAAGAGATGAGCAGAGGTTGGGTGATAGACGTTGCTAGGGATGACACCAAACAGTGGAGTGGAGATTGGGTGATAGACGTTACTAGGGATGACACCAAACAGTGGAGTGGAGATTGGGTGATGGACTTTGCTAGTGATTACACCAAACAGATGAGCGGAGATTGGGTGATGAACGTTGCTAATGATGAAACCAAAGAGATGAGCAGAGGTTGGGTGATAGACGTTGCTAGGGATGACACCAAACAGTGGAGTGGAGATTGGGTGATAGACGTTGCTAATGATGAAACCAAACAGTAGAGTGGAGATTGGGCGATGGACTTTGCTAGTGATTACACCAAACAGATGAGCGGAGATTGGGTGATGAACGTTGCTAATGATGAAACCAAAGAGATGAGCAGAGGTTGGGTGATAGACGTTGCTAGGGATGACACCAAGCAGTGGAGTGGAGATTGGATGATAGACGTTACTAGGGATGACACCAAACAGTGGAGTGGAGATTGGGTGATGGACGTTGCTAGTAATGAAACCAAACAGATGAGCGGAGATTGGGTGATAGACGTTGCTAGGGATGACACCAAACAGTGGAGTGTAGAGTGAGTGATAGTCCCTGCTAGTAATGACACAAAGTTAGTGGAATGGAGAGAGGATAGGAGACATAGTTACCTTATGCATATTAGCGATGCTCAGTTAATCCATTGCAACAGCACACGTGCTCTATCCACGAGGCAAAAGGGTCATCTGAAGGTGACAGCATTGAAACTGCTACCTACAGCTTTCAATCTTTCTGTGGTCTTCTCGCATATACTCCTTCCACCTATTAGCTCGAATGATTACCTAGAACTGTATTAGTGTTAATTCTTTTTTCAGCTTGAAAGATAATTTCATTTCTATTCTCACAGTGTCAATCAGTGTCCCAGTGTTTAATATTTAATTCCCAAAATTAACGCTGTTCATCTGTGAACTGTCAACCTTTGACCTGCTTGCAATGAACTGTCACCTCCCACCGCAGGCGCCCAGAGACTTATCACTAAGTCAAGGGGAAACAACCCGCGTTATCTTCCAAGGGAGAGAATTAACAAAGATAACGTCTGGCCGAAACAAACCCTGGTGTTATCAAAGCCTGGAGATAGTGCGAGCTAGGACCTGAACTGATAGATAATGTAATTGGGCCTCGCCGTGTCGTTGAAAGAGGACCTTATTATAAATGCACATTCTTACACAGCAAACCGCACACTTACATACGGAATCTACACGGGATTGTAACGCATTGTTTCCTACGTTTTCTTGTGGTGTTTACATTAGCGCGTGTGCTTTTTGAAGTATTGTGTTCGTACTTTTCATTAATAGTGGCTTCAGTGTATGATTATAAGGCTGCGTTTATTAATATCGCGAGTGTTAATGTTAAGATAGTTCCGGAGCGTCGTTTCAATTGTTTAAATTTATATTCTTACATATGGCTCTTGATGGCGAAACGCCATTTGAATCCATTCGACCAAAACAATTATTCCATTTAACTTGTTCTGTCCTATTCGGTTATTACTTTTAACGATTTCTACCCTAAACTGTTGTTACTTTAACATTTGAATTGTGGCGAGCCAGCTGGTATAGTTGATAGAGTACTGCGCTGGTAATGCAATGAGCACGGTAGGATGCGGGTTCGACTCCTGGGCTCTCCGCTTGTCAAAGCGAGGAGAATATTCGCCACCCATTCCTCTCTGCCATCCGGCCTACAACATGTGATGCCGCTATTATATCTCAGACCCATAACGAGAAACTATTTTGTGATAATTTGAGACGGTTATTATTTAGCTTTATCGTAGGCAATTTATTATTTTAACTAGCGATTAGTCACTAAATGCTAATAGTAGTTATTACTGTAACTTGTTCTTTACAAAGGAGATATATTAATTTAGCCAGTTCTGTCTTGGGCAGTTATTACCTGAACTACTTCTAACATAAACAGTATTACTTAAACTATGTCTAAAGTATTATTACTTTGGCTATTTCTGTCATAAACAGTTCTTACCTTAGCTATTTCTAACGTAAGCATGTATTTATTACTTTAACAAGTTCCATTCTAGGTGGTTATTGCTTTAACTAGATCTGCCTTAAATATTTATCACTTTAACTACTTTCTAACCACGCAGATTTTTGCTTTAACTATTTCTATTCTGTGCTAGACATTTTTTTTAACGTTTTGATCTTTTAAGAATGCGATTCCTATTTTAGTCTAGACTCCCAGGTGTCCTGCTCCTGCAGTGCTTTATAACCACTATTGACTAAACACTGTTTCGTTAATGACAAATCGCAGCTGTGTTTTCTTTGACCTATTGCGTTAACAACTGGTGCTGATTTTTATTAACTTAGTTAACGTATTGTGTTTTATGGTTGTTAGGGTTAACGTGTATAGAGATGTAACAAGCCACTTGATGCGGGCAGGCACTCTGCAACAACTCGACATGTGGTTCGAAAAGTTAGAACATTAAACAATAAAAAACAGCAATTATATTTAAAACTATCCCCCCCCCTTTTTTCTTTTATTTTGCCCCCCCCCCCCCGTAACAGTAATACTTACAAGTGTGTGGGTTTAACTGGGTTAATTAATTGTGATGTTTAGAGGTTTCGGGGTTAAATGGACCCACCCAAGGGCGTCTCGTTAGACTTTGTTTACCACATGAATTCAGTGTCCTGTCGAGGAAGAGGGGGTGGGGAGGGGGGTATGACAGTCTCATATCTGCATTCTTCCGACGTGTCTGTCTATCTATCTGTTCATCTGTTTGCCTGTCCGCCCGTCTGTCCTTCAGTCTATATATCAGTCTGGGTGGCTTTTTATATGTCTGACTGTGCGTCTAGTTGTCTGTTCATGTCTTCTTGACTGTTTGTCTATCTTTCTGTCTGTCTATTGTTTTGTCTGTCCAGTCGTTTTTCTTGTGTCTACCTCGCTTGTGTGATGTGTGTGTGTGCGCGCGCGTGCGTGCGTGCGCGCGCGCTGTCTGGCCAGCTGCCTATTTGTAAGTCTGGCTGTAGCTATGTCTGACAACACACAGCCACACACAGATGGGCAACGCTACACGCCCTAATTGTGATGTGTTATTCACGGACCTTATCTCTCCACTGGCCTGTGCCTAGCACTCCAGTAATCCGGTGGACTTACACACCGGGCGTACCGTACCGCCCGCTGACACGACACACTAAAGAAGCACATTCATCTACATGCAACGGCGGCCTAATTATATCCTCCTGTGCATTTCCAGCCTAGCAGATTGTAGTAGGAATAACACACCCATACGTCTTAAACGGGAAGTCGCGGTGGCTTAGTGGCTAGACCCTCTCTTGCCGACCCCTTGGTCGAGGGTTCCATATGCGGGGAGAATTTGGATTTTTTAAAGTGAACAGTTTCCAGGGAGTACCAAATGTCTTGGGAAGTAAAGGCGGCCGGCCTGACACAGACCACATAAGCCACCGAGTGTCGGTTGGTCTATAACAGTATGGGTCTAGCACTAAATACCCAGTCCGTCGTAAGGCGTGCAAAAGGTTTCTGTATTAACTGTGCCTGAGACATGGTGGCGAAGTAGTCAGTCTCCTAGTTTATCTTCACAGTCGCCCCGATCCTTGCCCCAGTGTCGCAGAGGTATGTCCGACCTTACGTTATGCAGTTTGAACATCGACCTTACACACCAGGTGTACGGTCCACCGACATGGCACAGTGAAGCACGACGACATCTGCGACGGGTTGACCCAGTCTCGTAATGTTGGTGCTGGACAATTGTCAGAATTTTCTTGAAATTAGTTAGTTAGTCAGTTAGCTAGCAGATCACCTCATTACGCATCGGAATATTATATCATCTTGAAATTGTCTCGGAAAGAAACGCTGCGAGGAAGAGAGAATGTTCGCACAATCCAATCTTATGTCATGACCTATTTTACAGTCTGTAATTAGATTGAGATGCTACATAGAAAATGTACTTTTGTACGGATGTGAAGCGTGGACAATGAGCAGTCAAGGTGAAAAACATCTGATGGCTGTTGAAATATGGATTCTGAAGGAAATGCAAAGAATACCATGGACAGACAGAAAAACCAATGAACAAGTCCTACAAGAAACAAATAAAAATCGTAAACTGATTAGAGAAATTAGAAGTCAAATTTTTTAGGACATGTTATGTGAAGAAATAAATTAGGGGAAAAGGAACAAGGGGAAGACAGAGAAGTAAATACAGCGGATGGCTTGACCACGTGGCATGGTCGTGACAAGAAGCACTGAGCTGATCCACGACTCTGGTGATCGAGTGAAATGGCGAATCATTACATCCCACGCTTTCTGGCATGTCACATGATGGATGGATTTTACAATAAGACTTAATAACAGGTATCAGCTTATTTCCCCGTCTTACCTCTGATATGCACTTCTGTCCTTGTCTTCTATAAGGGCCAGCAAACTACCTATAATTAAATTTGCAATATAATTGTCATAAGGGGTAGTGATTGCATTGTTGATAGTGAGCATTCCTGTCAACATGGGTCGTGGGTTCGACCCTACTTATTTGAGACCACAGCCGCTCAGCCTTGTTGAATGGGCTAGCATTGTAATCACGTTGTGCTGGTTGAAGTCATACTGGACTGTCATTTAAAAACTGTCATTTACTGCCAATATAGTACCTTGCGGTGTATGGCAGAGGAGTGGGGGGGGGGGGAGGTCTTGTGCCTGAGGTATTAAGGCCGCCTGGATAGTGCAGTCGCCGTCAACTGTGCAGGTTAGAGTTTTCTTTTTACCACCGACAAAAAAACAAAAAAACTCTACACTTTACCGAGGATTGGAACCCGGGTCTCCCGAAGGAGAATCCGGCATTCTAGCCACTCGGCCAGCCGCTCATCACATTTGGCCCAGTTAGTGCCGTCAGCAAAAGACAACGTGGATGTAGCACCGTCTCAGGATACTACCGCTACCACTGCTGCTGCTACTGCTACTTCTACAACTGTGACTACTACTACTACTACTACTACTACTACTACTACTACTACTACTTCTACTACTACTACTACTACTACTACTACTACTACTACTACTACTACTACTACTACTACTACTACTACTACTACTACTACTACCACTACCACTGCTGCTGCTACTACTGCTACTTCTACAACTGTGACTACTACTACTACTACTACTACTACTACTACTACTACTACTACTACTACTACTACTACTACTACTAGTACTACTACTACTAGTACTACTACTACTACTACTACTACTACTAGTACTACTACTACTAGTACTACTACTACTACTAGTACTACTAGTACTACTACTACTACTACTACTACTACTACTACTACTACTACTACTACTACTACTACTACGATAGCATCAGTGTTTGCTAAATTGTTACAACGAACTACTTGCTGGCTGCTATCAGTTTAACCTTGACCGTCATGTCTTAACTAGACGTAAGACACGAAACTTGCTTGTATGTAGACACCCCCTCCCCTCCCCACGTCTGGGACAATGTTAATGTTAGCGTCCCAGGAATGTCAAAGACAATGGTTTCAGTAAGTTACTTTCCTTCATTTAGGCACGTTAAATTTAGTTCATTGATTCCAGTGTGCGCGGTGAATTCAGCTCCTTTAATTCATATTAATATTGCATATTCTTTGCTGAATGTTGCAATCAACCCCAACTCCAGGTTCACTTTCTAGACAATGTTATGTTCAGTAGTTTGCCACTGCTTTCTGAACTAGAAGTCCACGTTGATGGGGTAACCCTGCTTTCCCGCCGTCAGCGCACTAGAAGTTATGCGCAAGTGAATTAAACTCGCGGCCACGCAGACTACTTTCATTCAAATAAACACGTTAAATTTTTTTGCTTGAATTCATTATGGGAGTTAAAAATTCAGTTCCTTTCAATTATCTGTACACGCCGCATTCAATTTCTGTCATTAATCCTTGGATGCTAAATTCACTTCTTTTCATTCATCTGTGGATGCTAAATTCATTTAATTTCATTAATCTTTTGATGCTGAATTCATTTCCGTTCATCCATATGTGTATGCTAATTTCGTTTCCTTTTATTCATCTGTGCATGCTTAATTCATTTCCTTTCATTTATATGTGGATGCTAATTCATTTCCTTTCATTTATATTTGGATGCTAATTCATTTCCTTTCATTTATATGTGGATGCTAATTCATTTCCTTTCATTTATATGTGGATGCTAAATCCAGTTCCTGTAATGTATCCGTGGATGCTAAATTTATTTCCTTTCATTCATTTGTGGGTGCTAAAGTAAATTCCTGTCAGTCATCTATGCACGGATAATTCAATCCCTTTTATTCATCCATGCACGCTAAATTCAGTTCCTTTCTCTCATATGTGCACGCTAAGTTCAATTCCTTTAATTCATCGTGGAACTTAAATTCATTTCGTTTGATTCACTGTATCGTTAAATTCGATTCTGTGCTTGTGTGTAAACACCAGCGAGTCATCCATCTGTGCGTGTTTAGATCAGTTGATTTAATTTATCTGCACACATTAAATCCCTTTCACATCATGTGTGTGTATGAAATTCAGTTTATTATATTCATCTGTGTACAGGAGATTCAGTTAATTCCATTCACCTGTAGGCATACAGTTTCATAAAGGAGTTGTAGAAAGTTAAAACAGAGCCTCAGCTTGAATACAAAAGTTAAAGTTAGTTGCATCTCCTTTAAGGGACATCGCAGTCGACCCCAGTATGTTTTGGCTGTTTGTGATCTCTTGGCAAGTTTACGTTCAGTAGTTTGCCATTGCTTTCTGAACGACCGGTACTTATATCCTTTGTATGGAAACCAACGCCAAGGTGGTCTGCTTCCAATTCGTCCGCAGCTGGGTTTCGAACTGTATGCATGATTACGAAATGCATTCGTAACCCCTTTACAACAGCGCCGGCGTCGTAAGAAGAAATAAATAATGGAATTCTTAATGAAACAGATCACGCCCAAAAGATGTACTATTAAAGCTAATGGTAATAACCCGGGGCAAGTGCATTCACATACTTAGATGTTAATATCTGATAGGAGATGCATCATGAGAGAAGTGACAGAATAATACCAGCAAAACCTGCATGCTTATATAACGAAGAACATCTTATGCAAGAAATCCTTGTATCTGGAAGTTTTAAAAAAAACAAAACAAACGTCTCGCATGTTACACAGAATCCTAATTCTAGCATATGGCTGTTAATCCTGGACAATTAGTCAACTTTCAGCTCGCGCGGGGTTTATTTCGTTTGCGCTTAAACTTCCTGTGCGATGACGGCGGGATAGTGGGTTCATTCCCCACACCAGTCAGTGGAACATCAACGTTAACTTCTCGTTCAAAAAGCAATCAATCAATCCCTACACCAGTCAGTGGAACATCAACGTTAACTTCTCGTTCAAAAAGCAATGACAAACTACTGCACGTGTAAATCCCATAACCATAGAAACGTGGCTTTACAGAAGAATTTTGAAACACCATATACCCAATTAAACACATACCCAGTTGGATTGACATAATTATAAACAAAGACTGGGAACCTGGCAAAGCCTACCCACCACAAATGTCCAATCATCCACTGGACAGCACATTTTGGAAACCTGTCAAGAAATTGATAGAGACAATGCTTTGTGTGTGTTGTTTAAACACATATAATGGCCGCATGCTAAAGCTGGCAGCGGTAATTGTCACTCATTTACAAAAAACTAACATTTTGCAAACAAAATTATATGATAGTCGGTCTAAAATTACTGTGGCAGACAACTCAAATTACTGTGTGAATATGTGTGCTGTATATATCAGCTGGTAAGGATATATCTTCTTGCTTTAGTTTATGTTGTGTGATTGCTGCAGTATGTAGCTGATGAGATGTAACGAAATATGTTAGGCAACAAATCGTTCAATCTATTGTTTGTGTCTTCGGTATTAAAATTCTCTACTGGAAAACATTGTTTTGATTTAGTAAACTTCTGTTTAAATCTTAGACTCGCTTAGGGATAACATACTCCACATAGGAACAACATTAGTGATTATATATTTACTATATTCAGCCAATTTATTATTCGTTTAATCTCTTCATGTGATATATAACTCTGCAGCATGCACTCGATAAGATGCAGCGAAATATGCCAGGCAATAAATCGTGCAATACGTTGTATATGGCTTGTGAGTTTAAATGAGCAAAGAGACCACGAGAAAAAAAAAAAAAAACTACCTACAGAACTATAGACATATGAGACTTTACAGAAGAATGTAATCTATTCTGTTATAAAATGAAAAGCATGGACAATTAGAAGACCACTGAGAAACATCCATTGGCAGGATAAATTGGGTTTCTGAGGAAAGTTTACCATGGACGGACATAAATAGGAATAAGACTGGTTCTACAAGAACGAATAAAAAACAAAAATTTTCTATAGAAATTAGATGTTTAAGGTCAATATTTTGTGAGCATATTATGAGGAGAAATAAACTAGAAAACTTAGTGACAACTGGCAAGATTGATGGAAAAAGAGCAAGAAGAGCACAGAGAAATAAACACCCGGATGACTTGGCCACATAACATAATCTGAACATGAACACAGATCAGATTCCAGACTCTTTTGATCGATCAACACATGATGATGATGATGATGACATTGCGATACTTTGGACGAACAAAACAAGTAGTCAAAATATGTTTTTAAAGAGAATTAGACACAAAGAAAGCTTATCGAAAGCACCTGAAAGAAACAGTCAGCATATTTTGACCACATTGTGAGGAGAGAAAAACTGGAACGTGTAACAAATGAAAAGTTTAATGGAAACAGAGATAGAGCTAGAAGGGGACAGCACAACATGATTCTTGCAGCCTTTCATCGTGTTATGGACAAGTAGCACACATATTGATACGTAATGTTGGAGATCGGCAGATGCGGGAAAGCACGTTCACCAAGGCAGTGGCGTAGCCAGGTGGTGGCTGCAGGGGGGAAGCGACCGCTCCCCCTGTGCCCTATACTCGAAAAGTGGCGCTTAGTTGACTTGTGCCATAAAAATCATCACAAGCATCGCTTTTATATCATAGCGACATCTAATATGCTCGCTGCTCCAACGTTAAAAGCATACTACGCCACTGCACCCAGTCCTGTATGCAAGACACTTGGCGATGATTAAATTAACTCTCCTCCTCCATTGTAGGCTCTAGACACCTCTCCCTCAGCTATAGTGTCATCTCCCCTAGCCTTCTTTCATTTTTCCTAGCCTTCGTTCATGTCCTCATCCTTCATCTCCAATGGAAATTTGTACTCAGTTTGGCCTCAGCCTCTGTGGCACTCCTCAGTCGTCCCATCATCCTGCAGCACCCACTGCTAATTATGGTGACCCTATTATTCTCCTCCGAATTCTCCCCATCAGTTCTTCCTCTTCCGGGTCTAGTCATCCTATCCTCCTCTTCTATGCCACCTCCTCAAGTCCTCATCCACCTCCGTATTCTCGTCGTGGGTTTCAGTCTCACATCTGCGTGGCACACACTAGAAAATCGCTTATCAGACAAAGAAGAATGAGAACCCTTTCATACTCACATTCCCAGGTCTCAAGAGATGGAATCGGGTTTCGCTGTGTCGCCCAACATGCCAAGATAACGGCGTGTGAAGTTTCCGTGAGATAATCCGACCGTTGAAGGATATCTGTTGTCACGATTGCGTTAACTTTCGCAGATGAAACATTCTCTCGTCTCTATGACTTTGTGCTACAATTATAACGTCTAGAACAATAAACTCGTACGTAATGAATAACACTCGTAGACGTGAAGTGAAAATAAGCAGAGATCAGAAGATAGCCAAGACAATAGAATCATCATCATCAAGTGCCATGCCAGCTCTCCACAGATCTCGGTCTTTGATGTTCTGGATCAACTCTACTGCTGATATTCCTCCATGCCACCGTCTCAATCCATCCAGCATCATTTCTCTTGGATATCTCTCTGCCTCTCTTCCCCTCGATTGTTCCAGTCGTCACGATGTTCTCCAATGCCTCTCTTCTCATCACGTGACCAAAGAAAGCTGTTTGTCTCTTTCTTATTGTTGTTATATAATGTTCTACTTTCAATAGAATAGCTGAAATATATAATCACTATAGATTTCCTCGTGGCCTCCCTGAAGAAATAAGTGTAGCACAACCAGCTAGATTAAATGTAAAGGAGTGTTTGGTATATGATACTAGCTCCATATTTTTATTGACCAATCGGCTCTCAATTTGTGGTGAACTCCCCGCCAGTGGTCTTTACTTCACTGACCATTTCTCGTTGCCCATTTTAATTTGGGTAGACATGGGAGTTCAAGGCAAATTAATGAAAATCCTCCTCCAGACATACATGAACGCATGACAGATAGGCCGGCAGGAAAGTGTACTAGCCAGTACGCCACCACAGCTACACACTAGGTAGCTGAACCTTTATATCCTGTAATTACCTTTTGTGCTCAGGTGGATGACACACCTGGCTACAGGTGACACCTTTTAGGGTGTCTAGATGGCGAAGTACACTCGTTCCTTTAAGGAGACGCTGTCGTAACTTCGAGGTGGCAGATTTGATTGTCGACGTGTCTATAACTGTTATTGTTTTACATATTCTAAGGTGTTCACTGATCTTTACTTCTGTTTTTTTTTTTAAATTTCTATGAGTGCAGATCAATATGTAATTCACATGCTATTTCACAGGCTCCATGAGTTAATTGATATTTCTCTCTCTCTCTCTCTCTCTCTCTCTCTCTCTCTCTCTCTCTCTCTCTCTCTCTCTCTCTCTCTCTCTCTATCTATCTCTCTCTCTCTCTCTCTCTCTCTCTCTCTCCCTCTGTCTCTCACTCTACACACACAAACGCGCGCACACACACACACACAAACAAACAATTAAGGCGTGTAAGCTCGCATTACTTAACTCAGTTTTCAATCATCATAATCTGAAATCAAAAGCCCATTGACTGCAGTGTTGTTGATGAGGTTGCTGTCTCGTCTAATTCATGCAGGCAGACAAGCATCTAGACAGATATACCAGACAGACGGACGTATAAGTATTCATAGACCGTCAGGCAGACACATAGGTATACATAAACAATGAAGGACATAGGGCGCTACGTCTCTTGCAGTTTGTAATATAGAATGCAGTTTTCAACTATCGTCATTAACCAGCTATCTTTATTTTCATTTTACTGCGACCTAAAAAGTTGGTATTTATCATTTGCAAACACGAGATAGATAACTAGTGTCACAAGCGAACTGATAACCGAAAACTTATCTGATAACCGACGTTTTCTGGCGGTTATTGTTTCAAACATTGTACTGTGCGAAATAAAACAGGAGAACCGCCTCTTTTTCTTGTTGTTAGGATATATATATATATATATATATACACACACGTATGTGTGTGGATGTGTGTAATTGTGTGTATATGCTTGTTTGTGTGTATACTTATTACTGCATGATTCTATATGTTTGTCGCTGTATGTGTATTTATGTTTATCCCTGAATCGTTCTGTATGTCTGTATAATAATGGCTATATGTCCCTGTAAACTTATCACTGTATGTCTGTATAATAATGGCTATATGTCCCTGTAAACTTATCACTGTATGTTGCTGTATTTCGCTATATATTTATCACTGTATGTCTGTATATTTATAGCTGTGAATGTATATTGATCGCTCTATGTATGTTTACCGCTTCATGGTTCTGTATGTCTCTCCATTTCTGTATATGTTTTTGTACGTCTGTATAGGTTTGTGTATGTCTGTATATGTTTCTGTACCCATGTATAACTTTCTGTACGTCAGTATATGCTTCTGTACCTCTGTATACGTTTCTGTACCTATGTATATGTTTCTGTACGTCTGTATATGTTTCTTAAGAAACAAGGAAAGAACAACTCGAAAAACTCTGAATGTGCTGAAACAAGCTGGAAGGATGTGCAAAAGGCTGCCAGGCAGTGTGCAAATGACTATTGGATCAAGTTATGTGAGTCCATTCAAAATGCAAGTGATAAGGGAAACATCAGATGCATGTATGAAGGGATAAAGAAAGTTTGTGGTCTAATCAAAGAAGTGCACCACTGAAACCCTTGACTGGAGAAATCATCACTGATAAGAAACAGTAGATGGATAGATGGGTATAGCACTGTATGGAGATTTACTCAAGTGAGGCTAAACTAGCGGATGATGCACTCAACGCCGTAAAGGCCCTGCCAACTCTAGACCATCTGGACTCGCTTCCCACCATAACAGAAGTTAAGTGTGCTATAAATGAACTTGCATCTGGCAAGGCTCCGGGTAAGGATGAGATTCCAATAGAGGTTATTGGGAGTGGGCAAGACACACTCACTCTACAGATCCACCAGCTAATAGAACTATGCTGGCAAGTCCCACAGGATTCCAAGACTCAAGCATCATAACATTGTACAAGAACTAGGGCGATCGGAGCGACTGTAACAACTATAGGGGTATCTCACTTCTGTGTATTGTTGGGAAAGTATTTGCCAGAATTGTTTTGCGCAGACTTCAAGTCCTGAGAGATCAAGTCTACCTCGAATCACAGTGTGGCTTCCGACAGAACCGGTCTATCATTGATATGATACTCTCATTGCGACAAATGCAAGTAAAATGCCGTGAACAGAATTAACCACTGTTTATTGCCTTCATCGACCTCACAAAGGCATTTGATTTGGTCAGTCCGAGGGTCTGTTCCAGGCACTAAAGAAGATTGGCTGCCCACCACCTCTTCTGTCCATTGTAGAATCGTTCCACACAGGCATGCAGGGTATAATCAAGTTTGATGGTGCAACATCAGAAGAGATATCAAGAGTGGAGTTAAGCAATGTTGTGTACTAGCTCCCACCCTCTTTGGAATATACTTTTCACTTCTACTGAAATATGCATTTCGTGATCAGGATGGTGGTATATACATTCACTCACGCTCAGATGGCGGCCTCTACAATGCTCAGAGATTGAAGGCTAAGACCAAAATTAGGAGGGTACTGATCAGAGAGTTGCTTTTTGCAAATGATGCTGCAGTTACGACCCACTCTGAGGAAGAATTACAACATCTACAATCTGCATTCTCCAATGCTTGTTCTGAATTTGGTTTAACAATTAGCAATCCATCAATCTTTATTGACGACGCCGAACTAGAGATAGTAGACCATTTTGCATATGTAGGATCAGAGGTAAATAGCAAATTATCCCTAGATCAGGAAATCAACATCAGCATTGGTAAGGCAGGAACAACAATGAACAGGATAAGAAAAAGAGTCTGGGAGAACAGGAAGCTTACTGCTAAAACAAAAGTCCTCGTCTATCAAGCCTGTGTCACTAGTACTCTTCTTTATGGCAGTGAAGCCTGAACAAATTACTCACACCAAAAGAGACGTTTAAACAGCTTTCATATGCGGTGTCTGCGAAGAATACTTGGTATTAAGTGGCAAGACAAAATCACAAATACTGAAGTATTGGAAAGATCAGGTTGTGTGACGGTATATTCCATGCTCAGTCTTCGTAGACTTAGATGGATATGACACGTTAGGAAGATGGATGATGGTAGAATACCAAAGGACATCTTTTTTGGTGAAATACAGATGGGCAGGCGATCTCAGGGTCGACTTCTACTACGATACAAAGATTTGTGTAAGCGGGACATGATTGATACAGGCATTGATAATGCACATTGAGAGCAAGTGGCCACTGAACGTGTTGCATGGAGCGCAAATATCAGAAATGGAATAAAGACAAAGGAGAAAATGATTGCAGATAAGTCACACACAGAGCGAGTGAGACGTAAGATGGTGCATGATGGTGAAAATGACCACGTGTTCACATTCATCCACTGTGGACAAAAATTTACGACGCTATTTCGTCACTGCCATGGGTTGTAGTTATTAAGCCTTTTAAAAGTACAATGTAACAAACTATCGTCTGTCAAGACGGCAAGGTGCCAATTGTATATGTTTGTATTTTTTAGCATATCCTTTACAGGACTTAGCTGTCAACACCAGCATCTTTCAGCTGTATGTTGATCTCTTGGCAAGATTACGCTCAGTAGTTTGCCATTGCTTTCTGAGCGGCCGGCTCAGTATCCCGCAAGTCACGAGCGGGGGTCGAACCGCCTCAGCTCTCGCTCCGCTACGAGACTCTGCGTGATAAACGGGATTACAGAGAGAAAGTGATGTAACCCCACAGCCAGAGAGACGGCATATGTTTGTATACCTATGTACATATTTCTGTACGTCTATATATGCTTCTGTACGTCTGTATATATTTGTGTACGTCTGTATATATTTCAGAAACACTGTATATATATATATGTCTGCATGTCTAATTTCAATCCTCGAACCACTCCCCCATGACAGACAAAAACATCACGTGATAGTTTGTCTAAACAAGATGGCCACAGTTATCATACTCTACGTTCAGTCAATCACTGGCCAACGTCGCAAAAGTGTTCTGTAAGAAGGGACACAACTCACAATAGAAGTGCTCTTTTATACAGGAGATAAATGATAATTTTCTGATAACAACATTATAGGAACAGATGAGGGTTGAGTGAGTTTTCTTTCCTGTTTAAACGTGTTGGGACAAGACTAGAATATGTTTCATAACGTAAATTATGTGCTTGTCAACAATGTGGCTATGATGTCTTCATTTTTCTGTTACATCCATTCTAGTGAGATGTGCTGGAATGTAAAACTGTGCAGCCGTGTATGTGTGGCAGAGAAAAACTATATATATATATATATATATATATATATATATATATATATATATATATATATATATATATATATATATATAACAGGAAACTAAATATGAATTGTGAACATTGAGTAATGACAAGGAAATACAAAATAAATTCAACATAGAAATACAGAACAGATTTGATATATTATCTGATCTAGAGATCCTATTCCAGGATGTGGATGATCAATGGGAAATGTCGAAGAATTCAGTCAGTTTGACTGCAGAAACAACTATTCCAAAATTAAAGAAGGTGGGTCGTAAGAAATGGATGACAAAAGAAATTTTACACCTAATGGAAACAAGAAGACTCAACCAAAATAATCCTGCCAAATATGAAGAAATTCACAGACAAGTCAGAATATTATGTAAGGAGGCAAAAGAAGCATGGTTTGAGGAAAAGTGCTTAGACATTGAAAAACAACACTACAGTCAAAATACCAAATTAGTGCACAAAAGAATTCAGGAACTTACTAATAAAAGAACAAGTGCATCAACAGGCTGTCTGAAAACTAAAGATGGCAAAATCATAATAGAAAAAGATCAGATTCTACATGTATGGACAGATTATGTGAAAAACCTTTATAATGATAACAGAGAGGAACAGTATGATATTAGATTTAATAATGAAGGACCACCAATTTTGAAGATGGAGGTTCGAATTGTTCTTAAGCATATGAAAGCTGGCAAGGCCCAAGGTGCAGATAACATCACAACAGAAATGATTAAAGCTTTAGAAGAATTTAGACTGGATCAAGTCACCAGACTGCTGAACACATTATATGATACTGGAGATATACCTTCTGAATTATGTAACTCTGTATTTATTGCAATCCCTAAGAAATCAGGAACCTTGGAATGTGATCAACATAGAACAATTAGTATAATGAGCCACATCACAAAGATTTTGCTACGAATTATCATGCAAAGAGTGAGGAAGAAAATACAACCTGAAATAGGGGAAAAACAATGTGGATTTGTAGAAGGAAAGGGTACAGTAAATGCTGTGTATATGCTGCGAACAGTTATTGAACGTGCTATAGAAGTAAACAAGGATATACATCTTTGCTTTATTGACTACACAAAGGCTTTTGATAGAGTTAAACATGTCAGCATGGTGGATATGCTTGCAGATCTACAAATTGATGAGAAAGACATTAGACTTATAAAAAACATATATTGGAAACAACAAGCTGCCATAAGGATTGATAATGAAGTAAACAGTTTATACTTAAAATGTTTATGCTTAAAAAGTGTATACTTAAACAGTTTATACTTAAAAAGTTTATACTTAAAAAGTTTATACATAAACAGTTTATACTTAAAAAGTTTATACTTAAAATGTTTATACTTAAAAAGCTGGAACCTGCTTGGGCCAGTGATGTAACAGGACCACCACAGATTATAGGTGTAAATGAAAGAAGGAATAAGGGTCTAGTCTTTCCCACACTTAGAGTGACGACGAGCTCAGGTACGACCGTGCTCATCACATAATCAGCGTACTTCCCCATCAACTACTCTAGACCGTTAATTTATACTTTACTTAGCGCGAAACATACCAGTAACACAATTGTGTGAAATAAAGAAATGGACTTTCGTGTGCTGCTTTCTCGATTTTGATTTCAATAGTTTGGATAAGGCGCTCTTTATATTTTGAAGGAATAGCACTCTAGTTACAAAATTGTATTTTAAATATGATTTTTAATGTTGTTTTCACGATTCCTGTTTAAATAGTTAATAGGTGGGTTTTTTGCATCCTACAGTGAGAACATGCTAGTTACACAACAAATAATACACAGTGTTGCTGTGCAATAATTATTGTGGATATAGAACGTTTCGTGTGTGACTATACTTACAAGATTGGGAGTCGACTAAGAGATTCTGAAGTAAACAAGTTCGGATATAATTATTTTTGGATCATTTTGGAAGTAAAGCTGTGACAGGCGGAGAAACAGTGTTCTTGGCGAGGTACATTTGCGACCAATTTGAGAATCTTCAACATGTTTGTTTCAAACATGTGGGCTTTGCCGTTTGAAGATGGCTTCGCTTAGTAAGTGTTTGATTGTGTGTTTTTATGTTTACATTTTAGAGTTAAGTTTTCCATGTTTTATTGTTCAATTCTATTGTTACTTTGATCTTAACGATACTTTCATTTAGCATGTTTTCCTGTTGTTAATAAGGGTACTTTTGAATACTGTTGCTTTCATAAAATATTATTGCTGTTCGTAAGATAATTGTTTATATTGCTGTTGTCTTCTTTCTTCCCCTCCTCTTCATTCTTGTTCAACTGATATTGATGCTGCTTCAGCCAATACACTTTACCTACCACCACTACTACTACTACTACTACTACTACTACTACTACTACTACTACTACTACTACTACTACTACTACTACTACTACTACTACTACCACCACCACCACCACCACCACCACCACCACCACCACCACCACCACCACCACCACCACCACCACCACCACCACCACTACCACCACCACCACCACCACCACAAACCACCACCACCACCACCATCACCACTACTACTACTACTACTACTACTACTACTACTACTACTACTACTACTACCACCACCACCACCGCTGCCACCACCACCACCATCACTACTACTACTACTACTACTACTATTACTACTACTACTACTACTACTACTACTACTACTACTGCTGCTGCTGCTACTACTACTGCTAATACTGCTGCTGCTACTACTAGTACTGCTGCTGTTGCTGCCACTAGTACTACTACTACTACTACTACTACTACTACTACTACTACTACCACCACCACCACCACCACCACCACCACCACCAGTACCACCACCACTACCCCTGTTAATGTTGCTACCACCGCCACCAACACCACTTCTACTACTAATATGATTGCTGATACGACGGCCTCTATTAATTTAAATACTTACATTTATGTTATACTGCTGCCATTGAATACTTTATTGTTTGTTGTACCTTCCATCCACTTACCACAGTTTTATTTTCTTGTACTGGTTTTCTGCTATCAGCCTCTTTCCGCTTGAGTTGCTCCATTATCTGTGCTTCATTTTACCTTCCTACGTTTCAACCATGGTTTTAGGTTAAGTGCCGTGAAATACATTATGTTCATATTTAGCGGAGAGTCGTCGGGAGATGTGCCAGCCGCGTTTTAGTTGGAGGCATCTGCGAGCCCATTTAGTGCAGCGGTTAGTAGGCTTGCTTTTCCGCTCGGCAGTCATGGGTTCGAAATCGTATCAATGTGGCCGATTGTTTAAATGTAACTGAATTCCAGGGTTGATCGAGTCTAAATGTCTTGAGAAATAAAGACGGTCCTCGTGATAATGCTCAAAACACAACTGGAGCGCTGATTGGTCTATAAATATGTGGGGTTTGCACCATATGTCCGATAATCTTAAAGCTGGTAAAATATGCCGTTCAACTTTTTGACATTGTAGTAACAGAGTGTAAGAAAGGATTATACTTGAATATCAAGACAACAAAAACAATGGTGATATCAAAGAAAAAGGTGATAACAAAATGTGAGATAACAATAGAAAATGCTTAACCAAGTGGATACATTTACATACCTAGGAGCCGTTCAACGTTTGGACATTGTAGTAACAGAGTGCAAGAAAGGATTATACTTGAATAAAAATGTGAGACAACAATAGAAAATGCTTAACTAAGTGATACATTTAGATACCTAGGAGCTATTATAATATCATATGGAATAAGAACAGAATGGGGCAAGCAAACGCTGCATTTCAGAAATGAAAAGTATCTTATGCAAGAAGCCAATATCATGGAATGTAAGAAAGATTATGCTGAAATGCTAAAACACAGCTACGGGGGATTTGGAAGCAGACCATCTTGCTTTGGTTTCCACACAGTGATATGAGTAACGGTCGTTCAGAAAGCTATGGAAAACTATTGAACGTAACAACTTGCTCAGAAATCATAAACAGCTAAAAAATGCTGGAGTTGACTGCAACGTACTGTAAAGGATATGCAGCTAACTAACTTAAAATCCACAGAAATGTGGGTCACGATGGCCACGTGAAAGTGTAATAAAGTGTGTGCAAGAAAACTGGGACTAGAGAAAGCCTATGCAAGAATACCTGTAGAAGAGAAACTCTACAGAAGATTATTGAGAACACCGTGGACAGGTAAAAAAAAAATCTATGCAAGAATACTGAGAAAATCTTTCACAAGTGAAAAAGTAATAAAGTTGTGCAAGAATACACACAAAGTATATAGAAGGAAATCAAGAACAACTCCCACAGGTAAATGAGAAAGTCTGTGCAAGAACGAACACTGACAACACCGAGGACAGGTAAAGATAGTAACAGAGACTTCTTGACCACTGATGCTACGGTTTCTGAAGCCGCTGCTGCTGCTTCTGTCGATGGTGCAAACAAATGATCAGTAAACACGCAACAACAATTGTCTGCTTAATGCCTCTCTCTTGTGCCTGCATGTTCCGCCATACTGTAAGCGTTGTATAGTTTTCCATTCTGCGTTTACATTCTAACGTGACAACTGTCTCCCACCGCTGAAGTTACTGTTAGACAGGCTTTTTTAAAACCTAATTCTTAAATTCCAAACGTTGTTCGTTCATTTGTTCTGTTCATGTGTCTCATGCACTCCTTCTTGTCTCTCTCTCTCTCTCTCTCTCTCTCTCTCTCTCTCTCTCTCTCTCTCTCTCTCTCTCTCTCTCTCTCGCTCTCGCTCTCTCTCTCTCTCTCGCTCTGTCGTCTGTCTG
This sequence comes from Cepaea nemoralis, assembly GCA_014155875.1. Lineage (NCBI taxonomy): Eukaryota > Metazoa > Mollusca > Gastropoda > Stylommatophora > Helicidae > Cepaea > Cepaea nemoralis. Next base: position 174,352 of record JACEFZ010014754.1, on the reverse strand, counting down.
TTGTTTCATGGGTTCTTCACGCCGTTTAACCTCTACATTGCTATAACCAGTCCCCCTCTAATGTCGATCAGTCCCTTGAGTTGTTAATTATGAAGCCAGGATATCACAATGTGTGTGACATCATATCACCTTCTTAATTTTTGGAGTAATATGTAACTGATTTGTTGTTTTGTCGGCGGACACATGTTTTGTTTTTATTATTGTTATGCTATTCAAATAAAAATGTTCATCTTCGCTGCGTATTCAGCAAACGGAGCTAACTGCTGTAATCACTTGACACCGGTGGTGAGGAGACCGAAAGAACGAATAAACGAACTTTATTTTCAAAGGTTACGCAGGCCCGTCTTACATTCGGGCCTTCCAATCACTCATCTTTCGTTCGTGAATTGTGTCAGCTACATTCACATGGGAAAACAACATTGTCAAATGAATGTTGTAAATATAAACAATGCATATTACCATGTTATGAGACAGGCAGGTTGGCAGACACACGTACACACGCACATTCATAAACACACACATATAATCCTGGATATACACTTAATCGTTTACATAAACTCTCACATTTAGGCATCCCCTCAATAACACACAAATACACACTCCCTGGCAAACACATATATAATACTTACAATCACAAACTTTACTTATCCACTCACTTACCCACCCACCAAGAAGAACCGTATCCAGGAGAACCGTAGTATCTGCGTATCTGAGCTCTGGAATCATGTTTCCACCAATTATGTATGAATGGAACAAAATGGTTACATATTTCTCGTTATATTTTCTGTACAAATGTTGAGCATGAATAAGGAGAAAACACAACTCTTCTCATTATAAACACAAACGCAAAGATGTTTCGTATTCTGTAATCGGCGAACAATAGACTATCAAAAACTGCCAATATACTTGAAGTGCCTTGCGGTGTATGGCAGGAGAGGTCTTTGAGCCTGAGGAATTAAGGCAGCCTGGCTAGTGCAGTCGCCGCGAACTATGCAAGTTAGAGTTTTCTTTTTGCCCTCGACAGAAAAAATAATCCACACATTACCGATGATTCGAACCCCGGGTCTCCCGAAGGAGAATCCGGCAGTCTAGTCGCTCGGCCAGCCGCTCCTCACAATCTGTAATCTGGGTCCTGTAGACAGAAAGACTTCCTAGTGCAGTGGTTCTAAACCTTTCTTGGCCCATGCACCCCATCACAATATTTTCAGAATGTAATCCCCCCTCCATGTTTTTCGTGAATCCTCACTATAAATGCCCCCCCCCCCCCCCACCCTCGCCTGCACAATATACGTAAAAATGGAAGCTAAATTTAACAATACATACTAGAACAAGTCTAGTCGTCTAAATAAAACGTGATTTTAAAATTAAGTTGCATGTCCTTTACAGGACGTAGCAACCCCAGCATTTTCGCTCTTCGTGATTCCTGTTCAAATTTTACGTTCAGTAGTTTGCCATTGCTTTCTGAACGACCGGCTCCTATACCTTTTTCGAAAAAACCAGCACCGCTGTGTTTCGAACCCGGGTATACGGGCTCACAAACCGCGTTCGCAAGCCCTTAGCCACAGAGACCGGCTTCGCGGGTCTACTTACGTTATAAAACGAATTTCAGAAGGGCGAGAAGTACAGAACCGTAAAGTATGGAGGGGAAAAACAATATCAAGTAATCGTTTCTTGTATTAGTGCGATCTTGAAATAATCTTAACCCCCCCCCCCCCCCCCCCCTCCCCCCACCCCCTCCCCCGAAAACCCTAAATTTCTCCCCTGGGAGGGGGAATTCCCCACCGGTTGAGAACCACTGTCCTAGTGACTTTGCGACTACTGTGGGAATAACAAATGCCCCACTTTCGAACAGCATCTATGACTGTGTGTTATTTATTTCAGCGACAATATGATTAATCTATGACCTTCATAATATACATAACTCTGCAGTATGCACTTGTCAATATTCATTTAAATATGCCAGGCAAAATTTGTGCAATCTTTTCTTTGTGGTTCCTGTGTTTAAGTACTCTGAAGGAATACATTATTTTGAACTTTCAACTCTGTTTATATAGGTTTTAAGCTCTACTGCTATCCTTGATTGTTTTCGTGTACACCATATCTTCCATCTACCTACCGCATCTTGTCTTGCACGCACTGGCTGTCTGCTATCTGCCTCACTCTGTTTGAGCTGTGTCTTATCTGTGCTTATTTTTTACCTTCACACTTTTAACTATTGTTTTAGGTCAAGTGCTGGGAAATACATAGTGTGCATCGTGTAACCGGGACGTTAAGCGAGAGGGAAGATAGAGAGATCCTATTGTAGATGAGAACAGCAATAGCAATAGAATTCAGGAAGACCTTCATAAACTCATATACCGTACACATCCACTCTGGGACCATGTTTTATCTCGCCGGGACTACACGCCAGTTCAATATCTGGGCGGCTTGATAACAGCAGATGGAAGAAGTATGAAAGAGTTGAAGAAGTGTTGACTAACTCAAGTTAAACAACATTCAACTAGATGAAGACTATTTCATGCAATATACTGTGTCAGGTCTTAGTCAGATATGACTGAGCTACCGTATATCAGTAGACGGTACTACCTGCTTTCTGTCAGCCCCGAATGTTGGGCGGCGTTCACCAAACCCGACACCCACATTGTGCCAACGGCTTCGGGTCGGAGGTGTGCAATTGGGAGGGTACAAGCCTTACCCTAGTCAAGAAAATGCAACCTACAGACTAAATGTCATGGCAGGGCAGACCAGGTCCTAAGCCTTGGTCGGCAGCTGGTCTAGGATGAAAGTTCCGATGGGCGGACAGTTAGAGCATTGCTTTACTGATTCTGCAGCTTCTGCAGCTTGTTTTATTCCTGACGTAGTGGTGTTACCGTTCCTCTGAAGTAAACTAGGCAAGCCGACAGAGGGATCATGCTGTATGGGCAACACTCAACCCAGGCTTTGTGTTATGGAGAGGTATAACTCCATTTTACAAACTATCGTCTGTCAAGGCGGCAAGGTGCCAGTCACTGTGTCAACCTGAGTGGCATGCTTCAAGTAAAAAAAAACAACCTACGATCAGGAGCATCTGTTGGATCTTTTCCCAAGGATATACTGGTGTGGAGGGAAGCTAGCGGGTGGACAGGCTGGCTGGGTTCACACAGCTGGGTGGTGTGTTGTGGTGCATGATAAGGCAGGTTTGGTCATGTGTATAACGTGGCATCATGTGTATAACGTGGATGAACAGATGAATCATCATAGCCTGGAAGAATGAAGCGGCAGGAGGTAGCCGGGGGATCAGTACTCCAAGGAAAGACTGACACATAGTAACCAGACTACAACTAGTACCATCAGTAATGGATTCCCATTATTGGCTGTTCGCGATGAGAATGGAGCGAGTATGGGAATATCCCTCTAGTGCAGTCCTGGGAATTTTAGGGCTTCCGGGGAGAAATTAAGATTATTTCAAGGTCGCGTTAATACAAGAACCGATTACTTTATATTTTTTCCCTCCATACTTTACAGTTCTGTACTTCTCACCCTACTAAACTTCATTTTATAACACAAGTAGACCCTCAACTCACCTTTTAAGTAGACGTCTAGACTTGTTCTGGTATGTGTTATTAAATTTAGCTTCCATTTTTACGTATACTGTGTAGGGACCGGGGGGAGGGGGGATATGAAGGGATGAAATACGAAAAGAGGGGGGGGGGGTGGGATGACGTTCAGAACATATGGTGAAGGAGTGCATGGGCCAAAAAAGGTTAAGAACCACTGCTCTAGTTTGACCCATGAGAAGTGACTCCATGAAAAGTGACCCTATGAGAAGTGGCCTCATGAGAAGCGATCCAATGTGAAGTGGCCTCATGAGAAGTTACCACATGAAAAGGGATTAGTGAGAAGTGACCCATGAGAAAAGACCTCATGAGAAGTGACCCAAAGTGAAGTGACCCATAAGCAATGACCCATGAGAAGTGGCATTATGAGAAGTGGTCCCTTGGAAATGGCCTCATGAGAATTTGCTCCATGAGAATTTTCCCCATGATACATTAAATTTTATTAGAAGGCAGCAAGTCAAATGGTTTGGCCATGCAAGGAGGTTACCAACTAACAGTATGCCACAAGAAGCAATGGAGTACAGACCAGAGGGAAGTAGAGGAAGAGGCCGACCGCGTAAATGATGGACGCAGGGAATAACAGAGTCCATGGAAATATCGATACATGAAGCCCATAAGCGGGCACTCTCCCGCTGTTTATACTTCACCTCGACACCACAAGGTACAAGAGGAACATGATGAGATGAGAGATACAATGATATCATTTCAGTATAACGCTTTCCATTCTCCGTTTTGATTTTGCTGCTGCATTCCATGCTCTCCAATTAATGTACTGTTTATTTATGTATACGCTGTGTGATAGATTTCATGATTGTTGCATTTTGTTTCTTATTCAGCACTGAATTGTCTTTCTCTCTCTTTCTCCGCCCCCTCTTTCTTCCCTCACAAACACCCCCCCCCCTTTTTGTTGTTGTGTGTGTGTGTGTGTGTGCGCGCGCGCGTGTGGAAGAAACTTAAATCTATTCGCCACAAAGATAACGGTGTTGACATAATTTTTCATCAAGCTCACAAGATCTTCAATGTTATTCCAAATTACCTTCTTGAGAATATAGATATACAGACTTCAAAATCGAAAATCCTGTATAAAGGCAACATATACAGTAGGCAGTTTAAGCATCTATTGAAAAGATTGTACTTCCAGAATGGTTTACTATTTCTTTCTCTTGAAGAAAAACGTATAGTTTGAAACGTCTTTATTCTGCTAATGGCTGCAACTTACATCAGATACTTACACAGGGGAATAGAAATAGTCGTGGATTCTCCATAGCAACAGACACACACACTAGTAGTTTAGTGGGAATTGCTTTCTATGCATAGATTTTGCTCCTATTTCTTTATTTTATGTTTCCTATTTGTATTTCTATTTATCTTTTCTTCTTTGAAGTTATTTTCTCCTCTACTATTTGCTGTTTAGGTTTCTTTTAATGTTTTTACTTTCCGTGCTTAATGTATTTCTTTCTTTCTTTCTTTCTTTCTACCATCTGGATCCCCCTGACGCATAGACGCATAATAAAGAGAGTAGAAGGAAACCCCAGGGCACGAAGATGTGGTCTCTTTGTAGAGTAATGCGAATCTCAAGGACAGTTATGAAGACCAATGGATAAAGTACTGCTGGAGGACAATTTACCAAATCATTTGATTACCCACATCTGGATAAGATGTCACAGGTCACGTGATTTTCTGAAGGTGGCTGTAACAGCCGTGAAGATCATGGGCGTACATACAGCGGGAACAAATGCTGAATGAGCTGAGTAGAGTTGAGTTAAGAAACGACATCACAGCACTCAAGACATTCCTATACACGACCCGTTCTCATATTCAACAACCAGTGAAGAGTCCAAATAATAGTTATACCAGTTGCAATCTGATTACGTATGTGTGAGTCTGGCCTTTCGTCGGGTTACTGAATGTCCGTCAGATCCTCTGGTCCCTCATTGCCGCACCGTTCTCTGCAAGGTAATGATGGTGTATCTGTTCTTCCACACAATACACACCATCCCAAAGGGCTGTGATCACATCTGCCTGCCCGTGCACCAATACCTCACCTTGAGGTGCAGATCCAGCCAAAGTGTCCGCCTGCTCTATTCACAACACACCAGCTTGCCCCGGGGAAACCGTTAACTTGACTTTTTAATTGAAGCATGCAACTCTGCACCAAGCATGCCTGTCTTCATCATGCTCCGTGAGCAGGGTTGCCAGATCACTGTGATTAAAAAAAAAAACGAAATCATGGAATAAAAAAACCAAAAAAAGCCAAACATTTCCCAATACAAGTATCTATTAAAAATATATTCACAGCACATAAAAACCTCTTCTTCAAATAAGTATTCTTCTTCATTGTTGAGAAATTCAGTACAGGATTCCTTATTAGTGATATGCACTTCGTTCGGTGCAATTTTATCTGACCAAGAGTGCTACCACATCCATGGGCTACCATTATTTTACCTAAGTGATCGATGGTGCGTATGGCACTATGGCAGGCCATGCTAACAGCAATTTGTAACTCTGCTCCGCTTGTGTTTTTCTGTTTCATGATTTGCGAGATTCGAAAGTCTTGGAACAATATTACACCGGCACAATTTGCAATATGCCTTTTCAGAACCATCAGTGGATTCTTGAGCCACACAAATGTCTTTTCCCATTGATCATTATATTTCCGATTATTATCATAGGATGGTTTCCACTTTGGCATGATAATGGGCTCAATTGGGGCTGAGTGATCTCGAGGTGTGGTGTCCGCCTCGAGTGCTGGAGGTCCTGGGTTCAAGCCCCGGTGAGGACCGGGATTTTTTTCACGTGGACTTCCAGTAATAAAATTTCCCCTGGTCTCTGGTTAGTGAGATCGGACGCCCGTGTGTATTGTTGGGCACGTAAAAAATCCCTTGGCAGTTGGAAATCGAAAAAGGGTAGCCTAACGGCGCTGCCCATTCAAAATTTCGAGTTAAAAATCTGTCCAAAGTATTTCAGGACCCTCGCTGATGCTACGGAGTTAGTGCATTGAGCTGAGTTTCTCCAGACTCAGGTTTGAGTTAGGAGGAAAACGGAGCACTTATGGGTTAAACCAGTGTGCCGTGATGTTGATCCAACGACTAAACTAATGGGCTCAATAATAAGAAATACTTGCCAGGAAGGTATAATGCATTTGAAAACTGAACTGAACAGTAAGGTGGCTGCGCAGTGCGTGAGGGCGCGTAGAACAGTAAAGCAGTATGAAAACCATACGTGTTTAATACTTGTTAATTGTTATGTTCGTTCTCGAGAATAAACCAAAAGCAGTATCAGCTAAGCTTACTGTTTTGCATTTGTTTTAGCTAAAAAGTGTTAACCAAGATAAAAAGTAACTTGATCAATATAAAAAAGAGGCATTTATAGCTAATTATTATGCCATTACACATTTTTTAAAAATCAAGACAAAAAAGCCAAAACGTCAAATTGATATTTTGACAAAGGCAGATTTATCAGATTTGGCGTTAAAAGGCCAATCTGGCAACCCTGTCCGTGAGTGATAAGTTAGAAAGATAGGGAGGGAGACAACCGATAATGGCATTTACCAATGTTTGGGGAAAACATGATCGCGCGTTGTGGCTTATGATAATCATGATTTCTACCTACGGATACTGCGGTGGCGTGGTGGCTAGAGGCTCGCTTGGCGACCCGGTGGTCATTGGTTCGAATCCGCATCGGCGCGGATTTTAAATATTGATTAGGATTTCCAGGTTGACCCAGCTGAAAATGGTTACCAGGAACTATCCCAGGAGTAACGGCGATGGGCCTGGTAGTGATCACATCATCCACCAAGTGCCGACTGGAGTATACAGGATATAGATGTGGCACTATATGCACAATGCATTTTCTTCTTCTTCTAGCCCATGCCGTGTGGATGGTGGCATCGTCTGTCCACAGCCTCCTGTCTCATGTACAGTCAATCTTCTTCCAGTCCATGCCGTGTGGCGAGTGGTCTTGTCTGTCCGCAGCCTTCTGTCTCCTGTATTGCCATTCATGTCTGATTGATACTGATGTTCCTTTAAGTCTTGCGGGCCAACTCTTAACCCTTTGATAATAAAATTCGTTGGTTCCATCATTATGCTTTTACCCTCTGTTTCCTAATGTTGTTTTAATGTGTACTCCTTGCTGTCTACGTTTTCTACTGTTTCTGCCGCGGCTCGTGCTTTCCAGTTTTCTTTTGGTCTCCATCTTATTCTACTTACGGTTTTTTGTTTTGTTTCTACCTTCTGATCTGACTTATACTTTTCATTTGCGTTCTGTTTCTAGCGTTAGCTTTTCAATGTTATTTCTAATTCCACCTTCTGCGTTTTAATTTCGTTTGTATTTCAACTGTTTGATTTCTTATTATAGTTTATGTTTGGTAATGTTGTTGCTGTTTCTACTTACTTCTTTAAACTTGTTTCTTCTTTTCATTCCCGTGTTTCTAGTTCTATTTAATTAATTATTTTAAAAACATTAATTCGTTATTCACTTCATGTTTCGTCTTTTCATTCCCGTGTTTCTAGTTCTATTTAATTAATTATTTTTAAAACAAATTAATTCGTTAATCACTTCATACAATTACGACTCTGCAGTATGCATCTGATTAGGTGCAGCGGCTGAAATATTACTGGCAATATATCGTGCAATCTTGTGTTTGTGGCTTCTGTGTTTAAACTATTTCTATTATCTTTCCTCTTGTTTTATATGTACTTGTTCTTTTGTTCACAACTTCATGCACTTTTCATCCTTCTTTTAATGTTGCTTTCCCCCCCCCCCCCCGCCCCCTTATTTATCTGCGACGTGTTTTGTCTATCATTTGTGTTTGTTTAAAATTGTAATTTTGTTGTTTGATATTCACACATGTCTGCCATCGTTAGCATTCCTATCATTACGAATTTCTTTACTTTTCCATCTCCTCTGTTTCCAGTCTTTTTTCTGTAGTTGTTCTTACTTTTACTCCCCTAAGGGTTTCTCACTGCCCTCGTTAACAGTGCCACTGTACTGTAAAGAAGGTTGAAGAGAAAACAATAAGGGCGGGGGGGGGGGAGAGAAGGGGAGAGTCATTCCTTACCCTATATATGACGGCACCCCTCCCCTCTCACTTGGAGTTGCCCCTTTTCTACGCACGCGCTGACCAGTTACTTCCGTTCGCACACGCAGGACTGTCACGTATTTACTAGATTGATTATTGATACCGGCTGCTGGCGCCCCTCCCCTCCTTTTCCCCAACAACCCACCCTGCTCACCTTTAATCTTTCAGGAAAGTTTCTGCGACTGCACAAAAACATGCAAGGAAAATGTTTCAGCATTGGGACCTAAGGTTGGACGCAAAGAAACAACAATCATGTATCAACGAAAGCCATCTATTCATGATATGATTCTGTTGTTGAATGTATGCCGGAAGCACACTTTCTGGTGACAGCGAAACATGGCGGTCGTAATGGCGGATAAGATGTCTACTCCGAGTTTACTACATCGGTAGCATTTTAAGGTAGATATATATTGCTCTGATCATTTCACTGCGCACGTTCGAACGCGGGTTAGAAGCCTGGTCTGGTCGCCCGCGAAAGTGAAGAAAAGATTGGTGGCTGAAACCTCCACACACTGGGGTTGACTACGACGTCCTGTAAAGGATATGCAACTAACATTTAACTGTGTGTTTTTTTTTAAGTGTGTGAACGGATCGCTGCACGTGGGAGTGTCACGTGACATAAGTGGCTAGTTATTCCATTCTCACCAACAAGTGACTTGTTGTTGGTGATGATGAAGATGAAGATGAAGATGAAGATGACAATGGAGTGTTCATGCACACTAATCTTGTCATTGAAATACTTTCATTTTTCTTAATGGGTGGTCTCTTAGTCTCACACCAAGGACCGTTTGTCAGTGTTATTGGGCGATGGTCCATATTCAAGGTATTCTCATTCCGTGGCCAAGCCAATGTTGTGGGTTCGATTCTGGGCCGCGTCCTTCGGTTCACGAGTGTATTTCTTCGGAGACTCCTGCGGGTCATCGCTAGAGCTACGGAGTTCGTGCTTTATACGACGTGTTCAGCGCTGCGGAAAGAGACTGAGCCATTTGGGGGAAACCCGGTGCAATGAAGTCGATCTCATCGACTTTTTAAGCGTCTTCTCATTCCATTCTATTTTTTTATTCCCCATCTCCGTTCAACCTCACAAGAGAAGTTATAATTAGGGCCCATCCCAGCCTCATTAACAATCCGAATCAGCCACGAATCAGGACATCCATTTATATACACAGACTGAAAATCACGTCTCTGACACGCTGGCAGAAGCAGAGCGTTTAGCGCCACTGTCAGCTTGCTGTTGGACGCCAACTATCCGCGGCTTTTCTCCTACCTGCGATCACTTTCTACCCTGCACGATCTGGTTTTATTTCCATGCGAACGCGCGCAGCTAGCGTGAGCGATACTTAACTACTCAACCGCGCGTCCATCGACTTGTATAACGGCCACAGCGGTGTGGCTTTCAGCTCTGTTTAACTGCCAGAGAAGGACCAGGCCGCGTGTTTCAATTCTAGGTCAGCCCTGTTCAATGAGATCTGGCCAAGTTACAGATGGATGTAATAGATTTTAAGAAAAGCGAACGCGTGTGCATTCTTGTAGCAGCGGACGTGTAGTTAACTAGTTGTGTGCGTAAACTTGTGGCAGTTGCTTACAACGTGTGATTTCAAAACCGAGTTTTGTATATGTTTGTATATATTTAGTATCGTGCAACAGTATGAAATGGAAATAGAAGGGAACATTCTTAGCTAAGTGGATAATTGTAAATAACTAGGGGCATTTATAACACCAGAGATTAAGAGCAGAATAGGGCAAGCAAAAGCTGCATTTCAGACAATGAAAAGTATCGTAATGCAATAAGTCACTGTCGTTGAGTGTAAGAAAGAGAACAATGAAGTGCTATATAGAAGTTGTTTTGCTGTATGGCAGTGCATCTTGGAATGTAAATGAACACACCAGGAAGGACTTGGAAGCAACAAAGATGTGGTTCCTAAGACGCATATTGCGTATTCCTTGGACTGCCAGAAAAATTAACGACGACTGCCTGAAAGAGGCTAATGAAACTAGAACAGTATATACAACAATAAGAAAATGACAAAAAGCTTTCTTTGGTCATGTGATGAGAAGAGAGGCATTAAAGAACATTGTGAATGTTGGAAAGATCGAAGGGAAGAGAGGGAGAATCTGACCAAGAGAATTATTATGGGTGGATGGAAACGGCGGCATGGAGGAATATCAGCAGCAGAGTTGATCAAGAACACCAAAGACCGAGATATGTGTGGAGACATGAACGCCTACGCCAGCTGGCATGTCACTTGGTGATGATGATAAATAGTATGAAACAGCTTCTCATGTAGAAATAACTAAAATGTGATTGCACATGACGAGTGATCGATAGATATATTTAGTATCACGGAACAGTATGAACCGACGTCTCATATCGAAATAACTAAATTATGAATGAACATTACGAGTGATCGAGAGATATATTTAGTATCATTCGACAATATGAAACAGCTTCTCACATAGAAATAACTAAATTATGAATGCACATGACGAGTGATCAAGAGCTATATTTAGTATCATTCAGAAATGAAACAGTTTCTCACCTGTAGACAGACAACAGTTTCTCACCTGTAGACAGACAACAGTTTCTCACCTGTAGACAGACAACAGTTTCTCACCTGTAGACAGACAACAGTTTCTCACGTGTAGACAGACAACAGTTTATCACCTGTAAACAGACAACAGTTTCTCACGTGTAGACAGACAACAGTTTCTCACCTGTACACAGACAACAGTTTCTCACGTGTAGACAGACAACATTTTCTCACCTGTAGACAGACAACAGTGCTTCATCTGTAGACATACATCAGTGTCTCACCTGTAGGCAGACAACAGTTTCTCACGTGTAGACAGACAACAGTTTCTCACGTGTACACAGACAACAGTTTCTCAACCTATAGACAGACAACAGTTTCTCACGTGTAGACAGACAGCAGTTTCTCACTTGCAGACAGACAAGAGTTTCAGACCATGCCATCTGGCTCAGCTATTACATCTATTCCTTGCCTTCATATCTTCTTATAATCCATGCCGTGTGGCATTGGTGATCACGTCCATCCACAACCTTCTGTCTCTTGTTCTGCCAATCATTTCCGATACTGATGTTCCTCCGTGGCAAGATGTCAAAGTGTCCATCATCATCTCTCTTCTTCTCCCCTTGCTTCTCCTCCCCTTCAACTTTCTCGTTGTGACGACATACCCAATCTTTCTCCTTCTACTGACATGCCTGAAGAATGTGCACTGCCCCCTTCTGATATGAGTATCCAGTTCTCTTTGTTTGTGATGTAACCTCTTTCAACATATCTTCATTGCTCGCTCTCTCGATCTGTCCACGGTATTCTCATCATTCTTCAATAAAACCACAACTTCACAGTTTCCACACAATTGCTTCATATACCAAAGTTACATTTATTTCATTGTATTCATTGTGTGTGTTAAATGTAATTCTTTTAATTAATCTGAGCTAGACACATTCAATTCCTAACCCCCTCCTACCGTCTATGCAAGGTTAGATCAGTTGCCTTCATTTATCTGTACAAATTAAATGCTCTCCACGTCATTCATCTGTGCACATACATTTATGTCCGTCTAATTAACCTGTACACATGTAATTTCATAATTTAATAACTAAGTTACCAATTCACATTACTAGTTATCAAGTGGCTCATTTACTTTTCTTTGTAGTATAGTTTTAAAATATGGGGACAAGTTAGGTAGTTTCAGTGAGAAATTGAAGCTTTCGATCTATAGTCAACACGGCAGAGGGGAGATGGCGCTTCACGATGATGACATATATTATCATGTTATTTGTAGTATGACGGTTAGTGCATTATCTAACAAATAAAGTAGCCCGAGATTCAAACACTAACCCCCTACACAATACCTCCACCCGGTACGTCTCTCATGCATGTAATAGAGATATATCTGGGATTGTTGAAGCGCCTGGTCAAGTGCTGACAATATCATCCTATGTGTAAGGATAAATATGGGCTCACATGTTCTCTCCAATATAGTAGGTGTTCTTTACTGTTGGCGGTCATGTGATGTAAGTAAAGGACCCGTGTTTACGTATTAAGTCTTACTTGGTATCTGGTGCTATCACCATACTTGTAGAGCAATCGACACTCGCTGGCTGATGAGGTCAGTATCACCACTGCCGCCTGTATTTTCCAAAACGTTCCATTGCACTCATGTTGGCTAGATGGACCAAGAAGCCTAGGTTAGTGAACACAATATCTCCGCATCAAGGAGGATACAAACATATGACTCGCGGCCCGGCAGGCCAGAATACTAGCGACTGCGTTACCGCTTTTCCCGTTAATGGTTGGGTTATTGGATAATCAGGTAAAGGTCAGGCTTTGGCAGATATTGCCGTGGGGAATTGACCGCTCATTTCAGCCACTGGAGTTCTAACCTCCACCCTTTTAGCAGCTAATGAGGTTTACAGATGCTTTGTTTGACAAACATACACACACGGGCGGATACACACATATACACACGGGCGCATACACACATATACACACGGGAATATACATACATATACACACGACCGCATACACACATATACACACATACACACACTAGCAAGCATTGTCTTTTCGTTCACTGGCCTTGAATTATAGCTTAGTCCCCACTGGACTGATTTTTGCGCGTGGGCCAGCTTTCCTTATTACTTGAGTTCCCCGCCACAAGGCGAATCCATTGCTAAAATTACGAAGAGCTATCATAGCATATACTTGTGGGAGTCAAAGGAAGTTAAACCTAATACCAAACTGAGAATATTTAACTCCATACTCACCTCAGTACAGCTGTATCATTGTATGGGTGGGGAGTATGGAGAACGGTTAATTATAATTACTCATAAACAGTAGGCATTCACTAACTGGTGCCTTAGAGTCACCACAGGAGGGATGAGATCAACCCCTATAGTGGAAATGGAGAGGATGGGGAGGACAAAAGCACCGAGAGAGCGCAGAGATACGAAAACTCTAAAACAAGCAGAAAAGTTCCTCAGCTTGCCAGGCCACCCTATGAAGAACACCCTATTTGAAAACCGCTATAGGACGGTTGAAAAGAAGTAGTTTTATCCACCAGGCCAAACGACTCTGCAGAGAAACCACCGATCTGCCCACAGTTGGTATCCCTCTAACAACTATTCCAGAGCGAACTCCATGGAAAGATGAACATAGACTATCATTACAAATCCAGACAAAAGTGAGAGGAATACTTGACAAGGAAGAACAGAACAGTGTGCAGCGCAGAACAGCCATTCTCAGCTTCCTTGATGAAGAATATCCACAGGACCTCTGGATCCAAGTCTATACAGATGGGTCAGCACAAAATGCTGTTCGAAATGGAGGAGCGGGAGTGTACATAGAATACCCACATAATACTAGGGACACAGCCAGAGTACCGACAGGAAAGTACTGCCATAACTATGATGCTGAAATTGAGGCAATCAAGATAGCAACAGAGAAATTACTAAATACCAGCAATAATGGTACACAACCTGTGGTGCTATTGACAGATGCAAAATCAGTACTCGAGGCGCTCCTGTCTGGGAAATTGCCAGTACTAAGGACACTACTTTCTGAACTTAGCAGTCAGCATAAGGTCACCATACAGTGGATACCATCCCACTGTGGAGTACCCGGAAACGACAGAGCTGATCAATTGACTGAGGAAGGAACCAAAGAAGAACAGCCTGATGTGCCCGTTACATACCACCAAAAGAAAAGAATGATCAAATCAGACAGAAAGCCACTAAAACCTGCTCAAGATGACTATCACGTTATGGACAGACCAGAACAAGTCATTATTCTGCGCCTCAGAACAGGACACAATAGATTACGCAACCACATGTATACAAAATTCAAGATTGGTGAAACAGCCATGTGCACATGTGGATTGGCGTCGCAGACAGCAGAGCATATACTCCAAGACTGCCCAAAATATAACATATCTAGGCAAACCTTCTGGCCTAGAGAGACGACAGTGGAAGATAAACTCTATGGACCGCTGTGTGAACTAAAAAAGACAGTTAAATTCATACAAGAGACAACATTGCAGTTATAGACATATTTCAAGCGAACGAAAGAAGAAGAAGAAGAACTAACTGGTGCAGGAGCAGAACAGAACTAAAACAGCATAATCGAAGCACTCTGTGACCGATTCGGCAGCAGACCTCGTTGCGCTGGGTTGTAGCGTGTTGGTATGAGAGCCGGTCGTTCAGAAATCAATGGCAAACTACTGAACGTAAACTTGCCAAGACATCAATAACCGCAGTAAAATGCTGGTGTTGACAGCGATGCCCTGTAAACAGGATTTGAAAAAAAAAAAATGTGGAACTTAGAGAGAGAACTAGACAGATTCCGACAAATCCAAGAGTGAGGAAAATAATTTGGCGTTATGTGTGACACACCATGAGAAAACATGAGAATGTCCAGAAGAGGTTTTGTCTGGAATCCATAGAGCAAAAGAGGTAGCATAACCAGAGATTCATCGTTTTATAACTTACAGGGCAAGTGAGATAACATAACCAGAGATTCATCGTTTTATAACTTACAGGGCAAATGAGTTAACATAACAATAGACTCATTGTTTTATAACTTACAGGGCAAATGAGATAACATAACCAGAGATTAATTGTTTTATAACTTACAGGGTAAATGAGATAACATAACCAGAGATTCATTGTTTTATAACTTACAGGGCAAATGAGATAACATAACCATAGATTCATTGTTTTATAACTTACAGGGCAAATGAGATAACATAACCAGAGATTCATCGTTTTATAACTTACAGGGCAAATGAGATAACATAACCATAGATTCACTGTTTTATAACTTACAGGGCAAATGAGATAACATAACCAGAGATTCATTGTTTTATAACTTACAGGGCAAAAGAGAACATAACCAGAGATTCCTTGTTCTATAACCTACCTGGCAAACGAGATAGCATAACCAGAGATTCCTTGTTCCATAACATACAGGGTAAATGAAATAAACGAAGACCTACATATTACACAGAGAAGTGAAATGCACTCACAGATGAATACTGTGGGACGGACAATAAAGAAGCTACAGGAAATAACAACCTTTATCTGTTTTCTTACAGAGTCGGTCTTTCTGTGTCTCCATCCTCATAGATTGGCCTTTCGATAACTCAATTCTCTACATATATATCTCTGTGTATCTACATTCTCTTATAGAGAAAATCTCTCTTTATCTCCTTCCTGGTATAGAACATGTCTTTGTTATATCTCCATGTTTTTACAGAGATCTCTCTATATCACACCTCTGACAGAGTCAGTTCAACTGTATGTAAGTCTTCATATACAGGTCTCTGTCCCTCCGTATTCATACATATGTCTCTCTATATTTTTGTCCTCTGCAGAGAAAGTATCTCTGCCTTTTCATCATGTTACAGAGAAGGTCTTTCTGTATCTCTATCCTCTGACAGGATAGATCTCTCTATAAATCACCATTCTTACAGAGAAGGTCTTTCTATATCTCCACTCTTACGGGAAAGGTCTTTATATATCTCCACCCTCTTATAGAGAATGTTTCTCTATATCTCCATCCTCTTACATAGAAGGTCTCCATATATCTCTACTCTTACAGAGATGATCTCTCTATCTCTCTCTCTCCCTCTCTCTCTCCCTCTCTCTCTCCCTCTCTCTCCCTCTCTCTCTCCCTTCCTCTCTCTCCCTCACTCTCTCTCTCCCCTCTCTGTCCCTCTCTCTATCTCTCTCCCTCTCTCTATCTCTCTCTCCCTCTCTCTATCTCTCTCCCTCTCTCTATCTCTCTCCCTCTCTCTCTCCCTCTCTCTCTCCCTATCTCTCCTCCTCTCTCTCCCTCTCTCTCCCTCCCTCTCTCTCTCCCCTCCCTCTATCTTCCTCTCTCTATCTCTCTCTCTCTCTCTATCTCTCTCTCCCTCTCTCTCTCCCTCTCTCTCTCCCTCTCTCTCTCCCTCTGTCCCTCTCTCTCCCTCTCTCTCCCCCCCCCCCTCTCTCTCTCTCTCTCTCTCTCTCTCTCTCTCTCTCTCTGGCATACTCTTACATAGACAGTTTATCTATATCTCCACCCTTCTCACAGAAAAGATGCATCTCTGTCTACTCTGATTGACATTAACCTTATTAAAGCACCCTTCTTCACGAGTAACAAGGGAACAAGGCAAACTCGATTGTAATTTTGTACCTAATAAATTGTAATAATTAAGTGTCTTATCATTTGGTGGGGACGATCATGCTGTTTCCATCTCTCGGTCTCCATCAGAATTTATAAATACATTTCTCGCTAGTTGTCGATGACATGAAGAAAGGCTGTCTAGAATCTTCTCACTCAGTCTTCCTTGATCTGGGTCTTCATAAATCTATCCAGTTAGTTTAGTTGTTCCGCTTCACACAATGCCGTCAATAATGTCGACTATTTCTTGTTGGTGTCTGTAATAAGACTCTGCGTGCGTGCGTGCGTGCGTGTATGTGTGCGTGCGTGCGTGCGTGCGTGCGCGCGCGTGTGTGTGTGTGTGTGTTGACCTCTTTCTAAAGCCTCTTTCTAAACATTTACATCACTGATTGTGACTTTCCAAAAGGTTTTCAGCATTCGTCTGCAAAAACCAGATTTCAATGGCAGCTACGAATGATCTTACTTGTTCAATATTCTCAGCCATATGTTAACCTTGGTTGTATGTAAAACGTCAGAATGATCTTTCTTGTTCAATCTTCTCAGCCATATGTTAACCTTGGTTGTATGTAAAACGTCAGAATGATCTTACTTGTTCAATCTTCTCAGCCATATGGTAACCTTGGTTTTATGTAAAACGTCAGAATGATCTTACTTGTTCAATCTTCTCAGCCATATGTTAACCTTGGTTGTATGTAAAACGTCAGAATGATCTTACTTGTTCAATCTTCACAGCCATATGTTAACCTGGTTGTATGTAAAACGTCAGAATGATCTTACTTGTTCAATCTTCTCAGCCATATGTTAACCTTGGTTGTATGTAAAACGTCAGAATGATCTTACTTGTTCAATCTTCTCAGCCATATGTTAACCTTGGTTGTATGTAAAACGTCAGAATGATCTTACTTGTTCAATATTCTCAGCCATATGTTAACCTTGGTTGTATGTAAAACGTCAGAATGATCTTACTTGTTCAATATTCTCAGCCATATGTTAACCTTGGTTGTATGTAAAACGTCAGAATGATCTTAATTGTTCAATATTCTCAGCCATATGTTAACCTTGGTTGTATGTAAAACGTCAGAATGATCTTACTTGTTCAATATTCTCAGCCATATGTTAACCTTAGTTTGTATGTAAAACGTCAGAATGATCTTACTTGTTCAATATTCTCAGCCATATGTTAACGCTTGGTTGTATGTAAAACGTCAGAATGATCTTACTTGTCCATCTTCTCAGCCATATGTTAACCTTGGTTGTATGTAAAACGTCAGAATGATCTACTTGTTCAATATTCTCAGCCATATGGTTGTATGTAAAACGTCAGAATGATCTACTTGTTCAATATTCTCAGCCATATGTTACTTGGTTGTATGTAAAACGTCAGAATGATCTTACTTGTCCAATCTTCTCAGCCATATGTTAACCTTGGTTGTATGTAAAACGTCAGAATGATCTGACTTGTCCTATCTTCTCAGCCATATGTTAACCTTGGTTGTATGTAAAACGTCAGAATGATCTTACTTGTTCAATCTTCTCAGCCATATGTTAACCTTGGTTATATGTAAAACGTCAGAATGATCTTACTTGTTCAATCTTCTCAGCCATATGTTAACCTTGGTTGTATGTAAAACGTCAGAATGATCTTACTTGTCCAATATTCTCAGCCATATGTTAACCTTGGTTGTATGTAAAACGTCAGAATGATCTTACTTGTCCAATATTCTCAGCCATATGTTAACCTTGGTTGTATGTAAAACGTCAGAATGATCTTACTTGTCCAATCCTACCATATGTTAACCTTGGTTGTATGTAAAACGTCAGAATGATCTTACTTGTTCAATATTCTCAGCCATATGTTAACCTTGGTTGTATGTAAAACGTCAGAATGATCTTACTTGTCCAATCTTCACTACCATATGTTAACCTTGGTTGTATGTTAAAACGTCAGAATGATCCTTACTTGTCCAATCTTCTCAGCTATATGTTAACCTTGGTTGTATGTAAAACGTCAGAATGATCTTACTTGTTCAATATTCTCAGCCATATGTTAACCTTGGTTGTTTGTAAAACGTCAGAATGATCTTACTTGTTCAATATTCTCAGCCATATGCTAACCTTGGTTGTATGTAAAACGTCAGAATGATCTTACTTGTCCAATCTTCTCAGCCATATGTTAACCTTTGTTGTATGTAAAACGTCATAATGATCTGACTTGTCCTATCTTCTCAGCCATATGTTAACCTTGGTTGTATGTAAAACATCAGAATGATCTTACTTTTCAATCTTCTCAGCCATATGTTAACCTTGGTTGTATGTAAAACGTCAGAATGATCATACTTGTCCAATCTTCTCAGCCATATGTTAACCTTGGTTGTATGTAAAACGTCAGAATGATCTTACTTGTCCAATCTTCCCAGCCATATGTTAACCTTGGTTGTATGTAAAACGTCAGAATGATCTTACTTGTTCAATCTTCACAGCCATATGTTAAACTTGGTTGTATGTAAAACGTCAGAATGATCTTACTTGTCCAATATTCTCAGCCATATGTTAACCTTGGTTGTATGTAAAACATCAGAATGATCTTACTTGTTCAATATTCTCAGCCATATGTTAACCTTGGTTGTATGTAAAACGTCAGAATGATCTTACTTGTCCAATCTTCACTACCATATGTTAACCTTGGTTGTATGTAAAACGTCAGAATGATCTTACTTGTCCAATCTTCTCAGCCATATGTTAACCTTGGTTGTATGTAAAACGTCAGAATGATCTTACTTGTTCAATCTTCACTACCATATGTTAACCTTGGTTGTATGTAAAACGTCAGAATGATCTTACTTGTCCAATCTTCACTACCATATGTTAACCTTGGTTGTATGTAAAACGTCAGAATGATCTTACTTGTCCAATCTTCACTACCATATGTTAACCTTGGTTGTATGTAAAACGTCAGAATGATCTTACTTGTCCAATCTTCACTACCATATGTTAACCTTGGTTGTATGTAAAACGTCAGAATGATCTTACTTGTCCAATCTTCACTACCATATGTTAACCTTGTTTGTATGTAAAACGTCAGAATGATCTTACTTGTCCAATCTTCTCAGCCATATGTTAACCTTTGTTGTATGTAAAACGTCAGAATGATCTTACTTGTCCAATCTTCTCAGCCATATGTTAACCTTGGTTGTATGTAAAACGTCAGAATGATCTTACTTGTCCAATCTTCTCAGCCATATGTTAACCTTGGTTGTATGTAAAACGTCAGAATGATCTTACTTGTTCAATATTCTCAGCCATATGTTAACCTTGGTTGTATGTAAAACGTCAGAATGATCTTACTTGTTCAATGTTCTCAGCCATATGTTAACCTTGGTTGTATGTAAAACGTCAGAATGATCTTACTTGTTCAATATTCTCAGCCATATGTTAACCTTGGTTGTATGTAAAACGTCAGAATGATCTTACTTGTCCAATCTTCTCAGCCATATGTTAACCTTGGTTGTATGTAAAACGTCAGAATGATCTTACTTGTCCAATCTTCTCAGCCATATGTTAACCATGGTTGTATGTAAAACGTCAGAATGATATTACTTGTCCAATCTTCTCAGCCATATGTTAACCTTGGTTGTATGTAAAACGTCAGAATGATCTTACTTGTCCAATCTTCTCAGCCATATGTTAACCTTGGTTGTATGTAAAACGTCAGAATGATCTTACTTGTCCAATCTTCTCAGCCATATGTTAACCTTGGTTGTATGTAAAACGTCAGAATGATCTTACTTGTTCAATATTCTCAGCCATATGTTAACCTTGGTTGTATGTAAAACGTCAGAATGATCTTACTTGTCCAATCTTCTCAGCCATATGTTAAACTTGGTTGTATGTAAAACGTCAGAATGATCTTACTTGTCCAATCTTCACTACTATATGTTAAACCTGGTTCTATGAAAATCGCCAGAATTGTTTTCCCATCTTCCAATTACGAGACTTACTGCATCAAATGTTCTTCATGTACAGGTTGCAGTGGTTACTTGTCCTATTCTATTCTTGACGTTTTGTGATACATTTCTCCCCTAATATTATCCCTGTGCCTACCCATAGTCCACGTCTATGGCTTAGGGGTTAGTAAGTGCTGTTTCACAATGTTCCCGATATACCCCGGCCGAGGGTTCGAACTCAAACGCATTCGGTTCAGGAGCAGATCACTCCTAGTTGATTCCGATGGTATGACTGTCGGCCGTTAGACAGCAATGGCAAATTACTAAACGTAAAATTACCTCATGATCACCATGTGGCGGTCATGTTTCGTCATCTCACACGATCACCAGAGTCGTGGATCAGCTCAATATTCTTGTTTCGGTCATATCACATGGCCATGCTATCCAGATATTTAATTATATACCTCTCCCTGTTCTTTTCCTCTCAATCTTGCCAGTTGTCACCAAGTTCTCCAATGTATTTATTCTAATTTTGACTGTCTACATCTAATTTCTCTAATCAGTTTACGGTTTTCGTTTGTTTCTTGTAGGACTTGGTCATTGGTTTTTCTGCCTGCCCAGGGTATTCTTTGCATTTTCATCGGAATGCATATTTCCACAGCCATCAGATGTTTTCAGTTTGTCTGCTCATTGTCCACGCTTCACATCCATACAAAAGTACAGGTTCTATGTAGCACTTCAACTCTTTTTCTTGTTGCAGATGTCATCTTTTTATTTGTTCAAAATGTTGTCCATCCTGCAAAAGATAAACCTTCGCCACGGCGAGTACCAAGTAAATCACAAACAGACAAAACAAATGCTAGGGTTGATTGCAACGTCCTGTAACGAACATACGACTAACCTACTGATCACATGTGTTGGAAAAAAACACCTGACCGTATGTTCACGTATGTTTATTCTTGTATATGTACACACGAAGTATTCCACGGAGTTCTAAGCTGTGATGCTGTTGTCTCATTTTAAGGAGTTAAAATTTTTACACACTCATTACTGCGTGGATTGTTCCGTAAGCACACTGTTGCTATGACAATGAACGTATCTGTGTTGGGAAATTCCAGTTTTTAGGACCTGTGTTCGGGTGTGGAAATACCCGATGGCCGACTGGAGTGTTTGGCAAACAGACATTAATGAGGGATGGGCACTTCTGCCGTCTCTTAGAGGGCACTCGGCAAACACACCATGGGGCATGTGTTTGTAACCTCCCTTGTTGCATTTTGTTCTGACTTGCACCTTCTCATCCAGGAGGAGTCTTAGATATGCCACCACCATCACTTAGGTGTCTAGTTATCCGAGCATCGAAGAACACTTGTTTCTTTAGCGAAGCGCTGTCGTCTTTTGGAGGGGCTGGTTCGAATCCTGGTGTGGCTGCTATAGTTTTCAGTTTGTAAATTATCTAGAGTGTCCTCTACTTCTATAAATACTGCCCACTGTCTGTGAATGCAACCGTTAATTTTGCGAATCATACTTCTTTCCTGTCACCTCCTGTTAGAGTTAATCATCGTCATATAGCAGGCCCATTGCAGAACGTCGCCCTCATCACGGCCCGCATAAAAGCCTCTCGATCTCTGGTCATCTCCCCGGCCTCACGCATCCTCGTGTCCCAGGTGTCTGTAATGTCCTGTGTCCATCATTATGCTGGTTGACCCTTGCCGCTTCTCCAAGGAGCCATGCCTTCCATCACTGTTCTATCCAACCACTGTGACTAGGCAAACCTTGTGGCCTAGAGAAACAACAGTGGAAGATCAACTCTATGACCTCTATGGTGAACTGAGTAAGACTGTTAAATTCACACAAGAGAAAACAATGTAGTTATAGACACATTTCAAGCGAACGAAAGAAGACGACGAAGAAGAAAGCACTGAGAAGTTTAATATGTGTAAAGTATATATTTTAGTTTTGGAGAAAAGAAGCCAGATGTTCAGGTCTTGTATCATTTTAGTGTTTTCCTTTTCCTTGGTCCACGATATTCTAAGAATTTTCTGCAACATTTGTTGATTCAGTGCCAAATAAAACAAACAGTAGGTTTGGACCAAACATGGTAAACAATCAAATGAACAAGTATTGAAATATAAATTTCCGTTCACTGAGCATTGAAATTGTGGATGATTCCACGAAACAATACAAGTAACATGATGACAACAGTATTAGTACGGCGATAGTTCACCTTCTGTCCAAATGCGAGTTCACATCTGACGATATATTATCCTTCGGCACTGAATCAGTTAATGGCAAACTACTGAACGTAAACTTGCCAAGAGATTACAAACAGCATAAAACATGCTAGGGTTGACTGAATCGCCAGAAAACAAGAAGTAGATTGTGAGATTTACTGAAACACGATTTACAAAAACAAACTGGACGTTACGGCCAAAGCCTTCGTCAGCACAGAACAAACAAACAAAAACCGACACACAACTACATGAAACACACTACATGACAATATAAAGGGTATTTATCTGAATCTGTATCCTAGCTTGGAGCGAGTGGCACGTTAGGCGACTATCAGTGGATTGTATGAACCGGATGTATGGTCAACGGGTCAAATGTAAATGCCGTCAGAAGCTCAGGTATTGGCTAAGCCAGCCGGCGGGTGGACAGGCGGGAAGAGGGTGGGGTTGGAAAGGCGCCCATGTGAGGGGAACACGAAAATTGGGATAGCCGAATATGTCACGGACGCAGTTCGCAATTTCTCGTTCCCTTTCAAAACACAGCTGTGGACGACCTGGATGCAGACCGCAATTGCGTTGGTCCTCACAGAATGGCATGAGTGCCGGTCGCTCAGAAAACAACTAAAACTACATGGGGTTGACTGCCACGTCATGTAGACGATATGCTACTAACCTTTAACTAACTGAATCAGTTAATGGCAAACTACTGAACGTAAACTTGCCAAGAGATTACAAACAGCATTAAAACATGGTGGGGTTGACTGCGACGTCATATAAAAGATATGCAACTAACCTTTAACTAAATGAATCAGTTAAGTTCAAAAGCTCCATATTTTCTTCTTTAGTGATTGCGAAACGATCCACGGGTCAATCAATGTCTTTGAATGTGTTAACTGTATGCGATCGTTAATTGGAAAGTAAGGAGTAACGTACGCAAGCTTATCTGTCAAATTGTATTGGTTGTTCTTGCAAACAGACGTTGTCGTGACAACCAGTTTCAGTTCACGTGATAGGTTTAATTTAAAAAAGTGTAACTTCTGTGACAAGCTAGTGTACAATTTGAAACAAACACGTATTTTGTTGTTATTCATATGAAGTTGGATAATTAGTGATACATACACGATCGCATGTCGTCAGGATACCAACATCAAATGAGGCTTTCTCATGAGAACTTTATATACCTTCAGCCAGGGGTCGGGTGAGTATGATATACATATTCATAAATTCGGTGGTTCTATATAGTGGTATTACAAGTATGGATGTTTCTTTGTTGATGTTTCAGACATTTCATTTAGTTCTTGGGTTTGCGAATAGTTGCACTTATAGTGTTCCATTGTTATTTTAAACATATATATTTATCAGTCAACATGGTAAACTTCTTCGTCTCTGTGTGATGGCGTTAATAAATTAATGTCAAATGCGACTAGCGAGTAGAGAACTCTTGACAAACAAAACACAAATACACAGTCAAACGTTCTGACTACAGTTTTCTTCAACAAACACCCAACGTTAATTGGAAACACTTCCAACGGGAGACAAAGAGACAACTAGGGAAATTTAAATTAACAGTAATGTGGATTACACGTGTTGTGCTCAGGTGCAATATTATGGTTGTTAGTTTAGTTGGCTGGTTGAGTTTGAGAACAGTAGACAGGCAGTTCTTGGTTGTGGTCTCAGATTTGGTTTACCCTACCCGGGGGTCTCTCAGTAGAGACAAGTGGGTATGGCTAATGCAAAGAAGGGTTGTGTGGCTACCTTGTGTACAATTGCGCAGTTAACTATAGCTGTCAAAGAACATTTGGAGAAAGACTGGTATGGGGGGAAAGTTCTCCACAAAACAAGCCACATGATGATCTGATTAGTTTTCCAGTTTTTTTTTGTTGTTGTTGTCTTTTCTGTTTCCTTTGAGCGCTGAAAAGACTGGACGAAACGTTCGATGGTATATGGTATTTTGGTTTGTCATGTTATCTAGTTACGTATTATGTTCATTTATTTTTCCGTCTAACTTTGTATGTGCCTTTGGTTTGTCATGTTATCAAGTTGCATGTTATGTTCATTTATTTTTCCACCTAACTGTATATATATCTTTGGTTTGTCATGTTATCTAGTTACATGTTATGTTCATTTATTTTTCCACCTAACTGTATATATATCTTTGGTTTGTCATGTTATCAAGTTGCATGTTATGTTCATTTATTTTTCCACCTAACTGTATATATATCTTTGGTTTGTCATGCTATCAAGTTGCATGTTATGTTCATTTATTTTTCCACCTAACTGTATATATATCTTTGGTTTGTCATGTTAACTAGTTACAAATTATGTTCATTTATTTTTCCGTCTAACTGTGTATGGTATTTTGGTTTGTCATGATATCTAGTTACAAATTATGTTCATTTATTTTTCCACCTAACTGTATGTGCCTCTGGTTTATCATGTTAACTAGTTACATATTATGTTCATTTATTTTTCCGTCTAACTGTGTATGGTATTTTGGTTTGTCATGTTATCTAGTTACATGTTATGTTCATTTATTTGTCCGCTTAAGCTCCATATGACAATCATGATCTAATATTACCTTCAAGCTGTGGAATACCACTTGTAACTTGATAAACTACTAGCGTTAAACTTAATCAGTCCACATATAATTACTGTGCAAATTGGGCGATTTAGAAGCGGGTTGCTTTTGCGTTGATTTAAACGGTGTCAGGTATCGGTCATTCAGATGACAAAGGTAAACTAACAATGAAATAACATTGGCAAGAAAATCACAGAGTCAATAAATGCTGGGATTGATGCAACGTCATGTCAAGGACATCCAACTAACTTGTATTTCTCTACTTCATCCGTATTGCCCTTATTTCTCTTATCTACTCTGTGCATTCCTTCATAATTGTCAATGGATTATTGTTTACATCAGCGTAATCCTCTTCATTGTTCCAATTATGATTCGAGGTTCCCTTTATGTTTTTATTTTTGTTGACTCTCTTTGAACTCAATCGTAGTACATACACGTGCTACTACTTCTAGTACCACTGAACTGATTTTTGTGTGTGGATTACCTTTCCATATTACCAGTGTCCCTCGCCATCAGGCGAACCCACGCCGATACGTACCTGTAATTTACATTCCCAAGTCAAGGATGAGAAGTCAATATTGTGTTCCTACTGACAGGTGTAGGGGTTGAACCCGCTACCCTGCATCAGCACACCGGATGTTTAAGAACGAGCTTTCTTGTCCATTCAGTCATGCTGACCCCCACTCTTTTGTTTGATTAATTGATTAATGATGTGTCGACCATTTAGCGCTGATTCTAGGTACTTCGAGTTGCACATTTACGTTTTCAAATAACATGTTTTGGCTTATATCCACCTGTTTTGCATGTCCAGTTTTACTGATTCCATGATAGTTGACAACCTCAATTTATATGTTTACATAATTTTATATATGTATATAACTGTAATGTAAGGAAGCGAGTGCTGAAATTATATATATATATATATATATATATATATATATATATATATATATATATATATATATATATATATATATATATATATATATATATATATATATATAGTCTGTATGGCAGTGAATCTTGGAATGTAAATGAACAAATTAGGAAGCACTTGGAAACAACAGAGATGTGGCTCCTGAGGCTGAGACGAATGTTGAAAATTCCTTGACTTCCAGAGTAACTAACAACGATTGCCTGAAATAGGCTACTGAAATTACAACATTATATACAACAATAAGAGAGAGAGAAACAGCTTTCTGTGATCATGTGATGAGAAGAGATTCATCGGAGTACACCATGACAACTGGAAAGATCAATGGGAAGAGAGGCAGAGGCAAACCAAGAGAAATGATACTGGATGGATTGAGACGGTGGCATTGAGGAATATCATCAGCAGAGTTGATCCAGAACATCAAATATCGAGATTGTGGAGAGACATGAACGCCTACGCCAGCTGGCAGGGCATTTGATGACAACAACAACTACTACTACTACTACTACTACTACTACTACTACTACTACTACTACTACTACTACTACTACTACTGCTGCTGCTGCTGCTGCTGCTGCTGCTGCTGCTGCTGCTGCTGCCGTTTCCTAGACTAGTACAGCTACTGCTACTGTTATTGCTACTGTACCTGCAAATATTACTATTAATATTGCTACTGCTAATAAATAACACATGCATTATTAACATTATTATTATTATCATCATCATGACACATTATAAATACAGTCAATATACATAATCCATTCTTTCCTGCATAGTCCGTCCTTTCATCAGAAATGTAGAAATACCCAACGATCGATCGTGTTATCAATCAATCAAGTCCCTCCTTCACAATGAATGTTGTTTGCAGTGAATCACACTCTGAAAGAATCCTGTTCATCCATCGCTTGGTACTTCTTCCCACTCGATTTATTTCCTACCACTTACTCCCGTGCCTTCAACTTTTTCCTCTAATGCAGTTTTTATAAGATTGTTACATATTTTAATGGGGCCAACATATTTGCGTCATACTTCCAGAAGAACCTCTTTTCATCTATATCGGCTGAGTTATTTCCTTTCCTGTTCGTTAGACTTGTTCGTGGTTGGCTGGGTTGTGCAAGTACATTTGTCTACGGAATGGGTTAGCTTGAGTTCCCCCCCCCCCCAATCTTTTTTCTCCTCTTAGGACATTCATGGTATTCTGTGCTTCCCTTGCCTCCCCCCTCCCCCGATTGCCATCTGTAATGTTAAAACTACATATGCCATGTAGGGAGCTGCAAGCTATGGAAAAGATAGTACGACAGAGATAACAGGAAGAAGAAGAAGAAGAAGAAGAAGAAGAAGAAGGAGGAGGAGGAGGAGGAGGAGGAGGAGGAGGAGGAGGAGGACAGGGGAAGAAGAAGAAGAAGAAGAAGAAGAAGAAGAAGAAGAAGAAGAAGAAGAAGAAGAGGAAGAAGAAGAAGAAGAAGAAGAAGAAGAAGAAGAAGAAGAAGGAGGAGGAGGAGGAGGAGGAGGAGGAGGAGGAGGAGGACAGGGGAAGAAGAAGAAGAAGAAGAAGAAGAAGAAGAAGAAGAAGAAGAAGAAGAAGAAGAAGAAGAAGAAGAAGAAGAAGAGGAAGAAGAAGAAGAAGAAGAAGGAGAAGAAGAAGAAGAAGAAGAAGGAGGAGGAGGAGGAGGAGGAGGAGGACAGGGGAAGAAGAAGAAGAAGAAGAAGAAGGAGGAGGAGGAGGAGGAGGAGGACAGGGGAAGAAGAAGAAGAAGAAGAAGAAGAAGAAGAAGAAGAAGAAGAAGAAGGAGGAGAGGAGGAGGACGAGGAGAAGGAGAAGGAGGAGGAGGAGGAGGAGAAAGTAGAGGAAGAGGAACAAGAACAAGAAATGTGGCAAACCTCTTACTTAAAATGTCATCAGCTCTCTTTTCATTCCCGACTTCTCTAGGGCTTCAGTGTTTGATTGTTTATGTTTACATGCAATGCCAGGCATTTCTTATGTATATCCTCATGCCAAGTCCCCCAATTACATGTTTTAACCGATCCTTGCATATTTTATCAAAATCACACATTGTGCATGCGCTAAAAAATCAATAGGGCGGAAAAGAGAACACATTGATTTATACAAGATCTCGGTGTTGACGAAGATTCGTTATTAAGAAAAATTCAGTTCTTCTTCTTCTTCTTCTTCTTCTTCTTCTTCTTCTTCTTCTTCTTCTTCTTCTTCTTCTTCTTCTTCTTCTTCTTCTTCTTCTTCTTCTTCTTCTTCTTCTTCTTCTTCTTCATCTTCTTCTTCTTCTTCTTCTCTTTTGCTGCTGCCTCTTCCTCAAGTGGGCACTTTATAGATGTATCTGTGGACACCCAAACAACGATGTGGGTGTACATACTTCCACTTAGAGTCGGAGAGTCTAGAAAGAGTCTATTGTTATGTTGATCACGACGTTAGTTAATTCTTCTTTCAGTTGTATCATATTATTAATTCTTCTTTCAATTGTATTAAGGACGTTCATTTGAAACCCGTTTCAATGGCTTTATTACAAAAGCATGAAAGAAACATTAACAGGTGTGGTATAATTAAACAAAGCATTCATTTTGAATGAATTATGCACCATGGGTTGGTCAGAAGAAGTCGCCGTAGGCATTCAGGCAAGCATCCCATTGCTTAGGTAGGCGGCGAATGCCGTCCGCAAAAAATGATTGTGGTTGCTCACTGAATCAAGTGTTTACCGCGTTCATTACGTCTGCATCTGTGTGAAATCGTTGCCCCTAGAGAGCTTTGTTTAGAGGTCCGAACAAATGAAAATCGCATGGCGACAAATCAGGACTATACGCTGGATGTTGCAGAATTTCCCACTTCTTCCTTGCTAACGCCTCCTGTACAATCTTTTGCTACATGCGGGCGAGCATTATCGTGCAACAAAGTCACACCGTGAGAAAGCATGCCGGGTCATTTATACTTGATGGCTTTTTGCAGCTTGTCTAGTGTTTGCAAGTAGTGGGTATAGTTAATGTTGACACCAGGTTCTTTAAAGTCGGCCAACAATAGCCCTTCATGGTCAAACAATGCGCTCAGCATAACCTTACCTGCGGAAACCTGTAACTTGAATTTTTTGGCTTTTGGTGATCCAGCATGCTTCCATAGCATGGTCCCTCTTTTGCAACTTTGCTCAAAGTGCTGACACCATGATTCATCCCCTGTCACTATGTGGAAGAGAAATGCATCACCCTCCAATCTGTAATGCAGCAAGTTGTTCAAACACCATGCGTTCTTCTTTTTGGTGGTCGGTCAACATCCGTTGTACCCACTGTGAACACACCTTCCGATATTGCAGTTTCTTACGAACGACCTTTTGAATTGTACCAATTGACACATCAAATTCTTTCGCTAGCGAGCGTATGTTTCAACAACGGTTCATCTGTACTGCTGCATCAATATTGGCGATGGTTTTTTTCTGTTGCAACAATATGCGCTTGACCCGGCCGTCGAAGATCTGTCGTGAACTGACGTCCTTTCCGAAACATTCGTGCCCAGTCTGTCACTGTTGTCTTTGACACACATTTGTTACCGTATGTTGCCTGCATTCTTCGATGAATGTCCACTGGTTGACATCCTTCAAATGAAAGAAACCGAATCACCGCTCTTTGAGCTTCTTTTGACGGATTTTTGATCAACCCGGCCATTTTCTCAACGGTCAGAAACAGAACCTATGCATCATGGGACGATAAGCACGTGCTCGTTTATTCATTGGTCAGTACTTATCACATGACTATAACATGATCATGTTCAACGTACGCAATTACACGCAGTGGACACGAACGGATTTCAAATGAATGTTGCTTTATTTGCTAACGTAGATGTTGCTTCTGTTATTTCTTTTGTCTATGCATCGTTGATAATTGTGGTTATGGCTGTATGGTTAACGATACTGTTATTGTCAAGGAAGTGTATTGTTTGTGGTGTTGTTATTTGTTATGTATTGTGTTACTGCTGCAATAGTTTTTGTGGTATTATTACTGTTGAATTATTAACAGTTGGGAAATGTTCGCCATTACTGTTTTGGTAGGACCGCTGTGATTTTTCTAGAAACATTCGGTGTTACAGTTGGTGTAATTTGCGTAAAATGCTGTTATATTTCTTGGTACTTTTGCTGTTACTATTGTTGGTATTTTCACTGTTACTATTTACTAGTATTTTCGTGTTACTATTCTTGGTATTTCCCTGTTACTAAGGTTGGTATTTTCACTGTTACTATTGTTAGTATTCTCGTGTTACTATTCTTGGTAATTTCACTGTTACTAGGGTTGACATTTTTGCTGTTATTGTTGAAAGATATTTACATTTGCTGACTTTTGTTAAGTACTTTCTCTACTGTTGTAACATCACATGTTTTCTTTGATATAAGAATGATGTTTTTATTTTTTCATCCGCTTGCTTTGAACTCAAGCGTAGTCCACACACGTGCTACAATTTCTAGTACACGGTACTGACATTCGCGTATGGGTTACCTTTCTTTTTAACCAGTATCATGAGGCGAGCCCACTCCGACTTCTGAGGCTCTTGTAATTTACGTCTCCAAGTCAAAGACGAGAAGTCCAACTGACCAGTGTAGAGGTTGAACGCGCTACATCGGCATCAGCACGCCGGAAGTGTAAGAGCGAGCGCTCTTATCCGTTCGATCATGCTGGCCACCACCGGGAACCGATATCTGCGGAGATACATGAACGTTCGCGCCATTCGGCGTGGCACATGCTGGTGATTGCTGGCAGTGGTAGTGAAGTTGTGTTTACTGTCGCTAGTATTTCCAGTGGTTGTGGTGTGTTGGTTTGAACTGTTCCTATTATCTGCAGTGCTAGTACTGTTACCTTTGTCCTGCCGTTGTTATCCCTATGGTCGCTCCTATTTTTCATAGCTATTCATATTGTATTGAATACTGTGGTTGTACAATGGTTAAGAAACTTACTTGTCTATTGGCCAGAAGATCATATGTTTCGAATCCCCGTCGAGTCGGGAGTTTCCCCCACTGATCTGCTCTTCCTTGTCCATGCAGCAGAAATTGGACACAACATTGTTTCCTGGGGAATAAAAGAGCACGGTGTGATATTGACCACGCCACCCATCGATTACCGAGTATTTTCAAACATGGCGCTAGCACCATGTACCCAGTAACCTTCCAGACGAGTGGAGGGGTCTCTGACTGCACTGTTTCTGTCTTATGTTGTATCTGACGTTGGTGGTACATATCTTGCTATTGATATTGTTTGTAGATTTACACGCCATAAACAAACATTTTCCTGCCTGGAATATTTCGCTGCATCTCGCCAGGTACATACTGCAGAGGTATGTGTCTTGACACGTGAACAATAAATGATACTTTGGTTGAAATATGATGTACATTTTCGCTAACGTTGCGAGAATGTGTAGAACGAGATGCAGTGAAATATGTCAGTCAAAAACATGCAGTACTGTATTTATTGCGTGTGTGTTTACATTCATTAAGACAATACAATGCTGACATGTTTCTTGTGCTGATGTCAATTCTATTTTTATTGTTGATTATATTATAAGACATACCTAGATCTAGTACCCTCACTCATCCCTCCGATATTCTCTCTTCTTCAGCTGTGAGTACGGTGCCCTCCGATCCCCTCCCCTGCCCTTCCCTCCTATGCAGGAGCTACCAGACATGACCGACGCAGGCATCATTATGACCACTAACGGCCAGACTATCACCACCACGCCCAATCACCTCCACCACCACCACCACCACCTGTACAACAGCAACCCCAGCAGCATGACAAATGGGACTATGGTCACTCAGGAGGGTACGAACCTGGCTCCGGCGTCCACAGTGCTAACAGTTCGAATGATCATGCAGGGCAAGGTGAGTCTTGTGTTTGTTGTCCCTAACGTCATCATTTCTTCTTCTTCTTGCACGCTGATTTCTGAAGTTAACAGGGGAAGAAGAGCTCTGCGATACAAGTCCCACGCTATGGCAGTTTTGCACCTGGTCGGGAGGAAAGTCTGTACATCAAGCTAACTTCGATAGGTACTTGCCCATTATAGGGCTCAAACGAATTGAACGCCAATGCCCCCTCTACCGTGCGTCCACCTTGACGAGGTAGAGGGGCTTGCGCGTTCCAATGACCCCAAGAGCTATGCCGACGGTAGCACAGCTACTGGTAGGGTCACCCATGTCGGACAGGTCAAGGGAGAGGGACCAGACAAAGTGACGCACAAACCTGCTGCCTTGTAGGTAGACTGGGGACAGTCAAAGGCTAGGGAAAGCATCCCGAAAAATGCTTGTCGAAATCGGATGTACTGAAGCCACAGGCTTGACAAAGAAGTGCAACGTAACTTTATCATTTCATGATGCCACAGATGAAAATTAATCGTTATGGTGCTAATCCCGTGAAGTCCCATCAGGCGGTGATAGTGCCGGGCCCCCTGCCTCGAGGGGGTCCACCCATGACTACTGGTGGTCACCTTCCCCTGTGCTGTGGAGTCAAGGCACAGAGGAGTAGGTTAAGAGCTATTGACCAAATACCAAGGACACTCAACATACTACAGTGGAATGCCGAAGGAGTTTATAACAAGAAAGAATCCCTGACACAGCGTCTTCATAAAGATAGAATAGATGTGGCATGCATTCAAGAGACACACCTCAACGCCAAGCGCAAATTTTCAGTCAGGGGATATCAGGCCACACGTTTCGACCGCGAAGGACATAAAGGAGGAGTTCTAATACTTACACGAAATACAATACCTTGCAGCGAAGTATCTGTGATCTCTGACAACCAAACAGAAATTATAGGTGTTGATATAATGATAAAGGACGTGAAAATAAGAATTTACAATCTTTATAGCCCGGCAGATAAGGATCTTACACTCTCAAACATGAAAATAACTGACACAAATTGCATTATTGTCGGAGACTTTAATAGCCGTTCAGAAAGATGGGGATACCCAGATACTGACAAAAGAGGAGATGAAGTGGAGGACTGGGAAATAGACTCAAATCTCCATCTACTCAACAAAGCGGAAGACACACCGAGCTTCTACTCCAGAAGATGGATTACCACTTCTACTCCAGACTTAGCTTTCTGCACAGGAGACATCCTCCACAAAATCGACCGCCATGTGCTGGACCAATTAGCAGGTAGTGACCACAGACCAATCAAGCTTGTAATGAATATGGAGTATGTTCCACAGGAGCAAAAGCCCTTGCCCCGCTGGAATTACAAACGAGCAGATTGGGACAGATTTGCCACACTAACTGACAAATATTGTGAAAACATAAATACACGATATGGCAACATGAAGCAAATGGTGGAAAGTCTAAACAGAGCAATAATACAGGCAGCCACTGAGTCCATTCCAAGAGGAGCGAGGAAAAATTACAAACCATACTGGACTGAAGAACTACAAAGTTTGGAGGACAAAGTTGAAGATGCCAGGAAGACAGCAGAGAGAGAACAAACAATTGAAGCGAACATCTCTCTCAAAGCCATCTCAGCAAAATATAAAAGAACAGTAAATCAAACAACAAGAGATTGTTGGAGGGAAAAAACAGAAAACCTGAATTTTGACAGGGATGGAAACAAACTATGGAAACTAGTGAAAGCCATGAACAATGAAGGACCTAGAAACAAACAAATAACAATTAAACAAGGAAATGCCTTGCTTACAGGAAAAAAGGCTGCAAATGCACTAATGGAACACTATGCCAGTGCAAACCACATTGATATTACAAGCCGAACAGAAGAAAGCAATCAAAGATAAACAGATACATCATAGATATACAGAGACAGCAGCAGAATATATGATGGCAAATCTAACAATGGAAGAAATGGAACAGGCAATGAATACCCTAAAAAAGAAGACATCACCAGGAAAGGATGGAATCACAAATGAAATGCTAATAGGACTAGGCACTAAGGCAAAAAAGAAACTACTAGCAGTCCTAAATTACAGCTGGAAGAGGGGAATAGTCCCACAGGCATGGAAGGAAGCTATACTAATACCAGTCCCAAAGAAAGGAAAAGACCTGGAAGAACCAAATGGCTATCGACCTATCAGTCTACTTAGCTGTGTAGGAAAATTAATGGAACGCATTATCAATGGCAGGCTAACATGGCATCTGGAAGAAAACCAACTCTTAACACCTCACCAATCAGGATTCAGAAAGTACAGATCCACTGAAGACCAAATAACCTATATAGCTCAGGAAATAGAGGATGCCTTCCAAGAGAAAAAGCACACACTAGCGGTCTGGATAGATTTAGAAAAAGCATTTGATAAAGTATGGAAGGAAGGACTGAAAGTAAAACTGCAAAAAATGCATGTTTGTGGGAAAATGTACAAATGGATCAGCCACTACCTTGAGAACAGAACTGCCAGGACAAAAGTACAAGGACAAACCAGCAAAATGATGCTGTTGGAGCAAGGTGTCCCCCAAGGAGGAGTTCTTTCACCAACATTATTCCTAGCATATATAAACGACATCATGGAAAATTTTCCAGCCAGAGTACACACATCATCCTTTGCAGATGACCTAGCCATATGGACATCTGAAGAATATATTAGTACAGCTAACAGCAGAATACAGCAAGCCCTATTAGCGCTAGAGGACTGGTCAAAATCATGGCTAGTGAAGATAAGTGAGGAGAAAACAACATGCACAGTGTTCTCCCTCTCAACTAAAACTCAGCAACCTAAGCTGGTATTGAATGGAAAAATATTGCGCCATGAAGAAAATCCAAACTATCTAGGAGTCACCTTTGATCGTCGCCTGACATGGAAGACACAGGTTGAGAAAAATCGAACAAGAGCAAGGCAAAGAATGGCAATCATGAAAAAGCTTGCTGGTACAACGTGGGGAGCAGATGAGAAAGTTCTCAAGAAGTTATATACTGGACGGGTGAGGCCAGTACTGGAATATGGCATTGCAGCTTGGGCAACAGCAGCTAAGTCAAACTTTAACAAAATAAGTAGAGTCCAAAATCAAGGAATGCGAATCATAACTGGAAGCCTGAAGACAACGCCTATTAATGAATTAGAAAAGATCACTTGTTTACAACCAATGCAGGATAGAAGAGATAGCAGAGCCCAGCAACAAGCTGAAAAATTTAGAAGATTGACAGACCACCCTATGTATAAAAGGTTTAGTGGTTTTGGAAAGGGAAGACTGAAGCGTAGCAACTTTGTAGAAACTGCAAAACGAAAGATTAGGGCAGATCCCATACTTAACATATCAACAGTCAAACCCATTTACAATGCAGACAAGTTCCCAGCTTGGAGACAGCAGCAACTGCCTGAGATGATAGAAAACATTCCTGGTATTGAGAAAAAGAACACTCAGCATGAAACCGAAAGAAGAGAAATAACCCTAAACTACATAAAAGAACATTACCCAAGTAGCAATTGGACCCATGCATATACAGATGGATCAGCCAAAAATTCAGTAGAGAATGGAGGAGGAGGAATTCTCCTAAATTTAAAAAATGGAGTGAAAAAAACACATTCAGTGGCAACTGGAAAGTTTTCAAGTAACTTCAAAGCGGAGGTAGAGGCTCTGAAAACTGCAGCAGAAATGCTCTTGATGGAGGAAAATAAAGAGACGCAAATAGCTATCTTTACAGATGCAAAGTCAGCTGTCTCAATACTGAAGAGCAATAACAGCACAGAAATAGCTGACCTAAGAGCAGCACTCCATGGTCTATGCCAGAAATCCAAAAAAGTTGTAATACAGTGGATCCCATCACATTGCAGTATACCTGGAAATGAAGAGGCTGACAGACTGGCAAAAGAGGGCGGACGACTACCACAGCCTGACATAGACATAACCTATAATGAGGCAAAGAGGTTGATAAAATGCACTTATAGAACCAAATGGGAATCAGAGCATCCAGGCCACCAGAAGGATGATGCATATTACAAACTCGACCGAAGAGAACAAGTAGCAATCTTCAGACTCCGCACAGGACATAACAGGCTGAAATACCACTTGTTCAACAAACTAAAGATAGGAGATACAGATGAATGTAATTGTGGAACTGGTAAAATGACAGCTAAACATTTGCTGCAAGAGTGCCCAATATATGCAGAACAGAGAAAGATATTTTGGCCCACACCTGCTTCATTCGAGGACAAGCTCTATGGAGATATCAACAAGCTCAAGTCAACTGCAGCTTACTTTAACTGTATTCAGGTTGACATTTAAATGTACATGAAGAAGTATTTAGACTGCCACACTTCATACCACAGGCATGTCGGTTACACAAGCCTCCCAGAGGCATGAAATGGAATATTGCTTGGATAGCAAATCCATTACGTGGAAAGTCCGAATCGAAAGCTCACTGTGTGGGCTTCATAAAAGGTGGAAAAAGTGTCCTAGTGGCACAAAATGGAATATTGCTTGGATAGCAAATCCATTACGTGGAAAGTCCGAATCGAAAGCTCACTGTGTGGATGTCATCTGCAAACTGCATTCTTCTGGCTTCTGGAAGAACAGCCTATGGTGAACGGAACGCCCAATATACGGAAGTGAGGCTAAGCAGCCATGTGCAGGACGTGACGATTCCTTGGGTGAGCCCAGTACCAGAGCGCTGTGTGATGGCTCTGCAATTATGGAAGCCTCCTTGGATGGCGGGGAATGCCCATGGTCTGCCCCTGCCTTCCCTTGAGGGCCGACCAGGACGCCTTTGGCTGTTCTATATGGGCCAGCTGGGATGGGAGATAACACCACAACAGTGAGAGTCTAACGTCCTAAGAAACCCCCGGGAAGGTTAAACCGGTCAACAAATGCCCGCAGAAGTTGGATGTGTCGGCCTAACGGCGCAAGAACGCAGCTCTGCTGTAAACAGGCACAACGCAATCACGTCCGGAAAAAAAACTCCGGATGAACGAAGAAGAAGAAGAACGCCAATGCACTGAACTTACGATTTAATTTAAAACTGAGTCTGTCAGAGAGTCTACTAGTAATAGTAATAATAAAAATAGAAAATAAAAAAGAATACAGGTGCAGCTACAGTCGTCATTAAAAACTAAGTAAAATCGTTGAAATCAAATGCCGTCTACATATCTTTGAAAAAAAAAAAAAAAACAATCACAGAACATCAGTTGCCTTTTCACATTCAGTCATATCATATAACATTTTCACATCTCTAGTGAATTAATACAGTTCTTATTAGCCAGCGAACGCTGATGCATATGCTGGGGGAAAAGGGGTGGGGGGTGGGGGGGGGGGGGGGTCTGAGCACCTATGGACCTGTCCAGAGTGCAATGAAGATGAAGATAACCCAACTGATAACTGATAATACAGTTCTCCAGCTCTCTCTCTCTCTCTCTCTCTCTCTCTCTCTCTCTCTCTCTCTCTCTCTCTCTCTCATCTTTCTCCTCTCTCTCTCTTTCACCTTTCTCCTCTCTCTCTCTCTCCCTCTCTCTATCTCTCTCTCCCTCTCTCTCTCTCTCTCTCTCTCTCTCTCATCTTTCTCCTCTCTCTCTCTCTCCTTTCTCCTCTCTCTCTCTCTCTCTCTCTCTCTCTCTCTCCTCCAGTTGTGCAGAAGTCCAATCTCTTCCACAATAGTTTTGAATATATCCCCACACTATTACGGCTGTCTTACCCCTTATACTGTTGTCTTCTGCACCCTCTCCTACCAACTCCTCCCTCACCCCACAGTTATGATTTCCAGCGTGATCTTTTGATACAGTGCCAGATTAGCAGTCTCAGAACTTGACAGCAATGAGTTCTAATCCTCGATAATGCCAAGGTATTGCTCCCATCTGGTATACAATCTGAAAAATGTTCAGCACCAGCAAGGTTAAACGAGCTTTAATCTACTTCTACGAGTGCCAATCTTTATTTGGGAACGTAGTTTTCATGCAATTTCAGTGGCCGTATGTATTTTCTGTAACTGATATGTCTGCATACTATATAATATAATGTAACCGATAATTCACGTCCCTCGTTTGAATATTAGAAATATTGCAGACCCAGTATGTGGTTTAGTCTTTGCTATTTGTCATCGATTCTTGGTAATATCATTTCCTGTACACTATGATCTATTTCATTGGAATGAGGCAGATGTACAAGACACTGACATGTGTGTATATGATGTGGAGGACCCTGGTAGTGTATATTATGTGGAGGACACTGGTATGTGTATATTATGTGGAGGACCCTGGTATGTGTATATTATGTGGAGGACCCTGGTATGTGTATATTATGTGGAGGACCCTGGTATGTGTATATTATGTGGAGGACCCTGGTATGTGTATATTATGTGGAGGACACTGGTATGTGTATATTATGTGGAGGACCCTGGTATGTGTATATGATGTGGAGGACCCTGGTATGTGTATATGATGTGCAGGACCCTGGTAGTGTATATTATGTGGAGGACCCTGGTATGTGTATATTATGTGGAGGACTCTGGTATGTGTATATGATGTGCAGGACCCTGGTAGTGTATATTATGTGGAGGACCCTGGTATGTGTATATTATGTGGAGGACACTGGTATGTGTATATTATGTGGAGGACCCTGGTATGTGTATAGTATGTGGAGGACCCTGGTATGTGTATATTATGTGGAGGACCCTGGTATGTGTATATGATGTGCAGGACCCTGGTAGTGTATATTATGTGGAGGACCCTGGTATGTGTATATTATGTGGAGGACACTGGTATGTGTATATTATGTGGAGGACCCTGGTATGTGTATATGATGTGCAGGACCCTGGTAGTGTATATTATGTGGAGGACCCTGGTATGTGTATATTATGTGGAGGACTCTGGTATGTGTATATGATGTGCAGGACCCTGGTAGTGTATATTGTGTGGAGGACCCTGGTATGTGTATATGATGTGCAGGACCCTGGTAGTGTATATTATGTGGAGGACCCTGGTATGTGTATATTATGTGGAGGACCCTGGTATGTGTATATGATGTGCAGGACCCTGGTAGTGTATATTATGTGGAGGACCCTGGTATGTGTATATGATGTGCAGGACCCTGGTAGTGTATAATATGTGGAGGACCCTGGTAGTGTATATTATGTGGAGGACCCTGGTAGTGTATATTATGTGGAGGACCCTGGTAGTGTATATTATGTGGAGGACCCTGGTAGTGTATATTATGTGGAGGACCCTGGTATGTGTATATGATGTGCAGGACCCTGGTAGTGTATATTATGTGGAGGACCCTGGTATGTGTATATTATGTGGAGGACCCTTGTAGTGTATATTATGTGGAGGACCCTGGTAGTGTATATTATGTGGAGGACCCTGGTATGTGTATATTATGTGAAGGACACTGGTATATGTATATTATGTGGAGGACCCGGGTATGTGTATATTATGTGGAGGACCCTAGTATGTGTATACTATGTGGAGGATCCTGGTATGTGTATATTATGTGGAGGACCATGGTATATGTATATTATGTGGAGGACCCTGGTATGTGTATATTATGTGGAGGACCCTGGTATGTGTATATTATGTGGAGGGCCCTGGTATATGTATATTATGTGGAGGACCCTGCTATGTGTATATTATGTGGAGGACCCTGGTATGTGTATATTACGTGGAGGACCCTGGTATGTATGTAATATGTGGAGGACCCTGGTATGTGTATATTATGTGGAGGACCCTGTTATGTGTATATTATGTGGATGACCCTGTTATGTGTATGTGATGTATAGGACCGTGCTATGTGTATATTATGTGGAAGACCCTGGTATGTGTATATTATGTGGAGGACCTTGTTATGTGTATGTAATGTATAGGACCATGGTATGTGTATATTATGTGGAGGACCCTTGTATGTGTATATTATGTGGAGGACCCTGGTATGTGTATATTATATGGAGGACACAGGTATGTGTATATTATGTGGAGGACCCTGGTATGTGTATGTGGTGTATCGGACCCTGGTATGTGTATATTATGTGGATGACCCTGGTATGTGTATGTGGTTTATAGGACCCTGATATGTGTAAATTATGTGGAGGACCCTGGTATGTGTATATTATGTGGAAGACTCTGGTATGTGTAAGTGGTGTATAGGACCCTGGTATGTGTATATAATGTGGAAGACCCAGGTATGTGTATATTATATGGAGGACCCAGGTATGTGTATATTATATGGAGGACCCTGGTATGTGTATATTATGTGGAGGACCCTGGTATGTGTATATTAAGTGGAGGACCCTGGTATGTGTATATTATGTGGAGGACCCTGGTATG
Source organism: Cepaea nemoralis (assembly GCA_014155875.1). Taxonomy (NCBI): domain Eukaryota; kingdom Metazoa; phylum Mollusca; class Gastropoda; order Stylommatophora; family Helicidae; genus Cepaea; species Cepaea nemoralis. Next base: position 133,576 of record JACEFZ010014754.1, on the reverse strand, counting down.
TGTATATTATGTGGAGGACCCTGGTATGTGTATATTATGTGGAGGACACTGGTATGTGTATATTATGTGGAGGACCCTGGTATGTGTATATGATGTGGAGGACCCTGGTATGTGTATATGATGTGCAGGACCCTGGTAGTGTATATTATGTGGAGGACCCTGGTATGTGTATATTATGTGGAGGACTCTGGTATGTGTATATGATGTGCAGGACCCTGGTAGTGTATATTATGTGGAGGACCCTGGTATGTGTATATTATGTGGAGGACACTGGTATGTGTATATTATGTGGAGGACCCTGGTAGTGTATATTATGTGGAGGACCCTGGTAGTGTATATTATGTGGAGGACCCTGGTAGTGTATATTATGTGGAGGACCCTGGTATGTGTATATGATGTGCAGGACCCTGGTAGTGTATATTATGTGGAGGACCCTGGTATGTGTATATTATGTGGAGGACCCTTGTAGTGTATATTATGTGGAGGACCCTGGTAGTGTATATTATGTGGAGGACCCTGGTATGTGTATATTATGTGAAGGACACTGGTATATGTATATTATGTGGAGGACCCGGGTATGTGTATATTATGTGGAGGACCCTAGTATGTGTATACTATGTGGAGGATCCTGGTATGTGTATATTATGTGGAGGACCATGGTATATGTATATTATGTGGAGGACCCTGGTATGTGTATATTATGTGGAGGACCCTGGTATGTGTATATTATGTGGAGGGCCCTGGTATGTGTATATTATGTGGAGGACCATGGTATATGTATATTATGTGGAGGACCCTGCTATGTGTATATTATGTGGAGGACCCTGGTATGTGTATATGTGGAGGACCCTGGTATGTGTATATTATGTGGAGGACCCTGTTATGTGTATATTATGTGGATGACCCTGTTATGTGTATGTGATGTATAGGACCGTGCTATGTGTATATTATGTGGAAGACCCTGGTATGTGTATATTATGTGGAGGACCTTGTTATGTGTATGTAATGTATAGGACCATGGTATGTGTATATTATGTGGAGGACCCTTGTATGTGTATATTATGTGGAGGACCCTGGTATGTGTATATTATATGGAGGACACAGGTATGTGTATATTATGTGGAGGACCCTGGTATGTGTATGTGGTGTATCGGACCCTGGTATGTGTATATTATGTGGATGACCCTGGTATGTGTATGTGGTTTATAGGACCCTGATATGTGTAAATTATGTGGAGGACCCTGGTATGTGTATATTATGTGGAAGACCCTGGTATGTGTAAGTGGTGTATAGGACCCTGGTATGTATATATTATGTGGAGGACCCAGGTATGTGTATATTATATGGAGGACCCTGGTATGTGTATATTATGTGGAGGACCCTGGTATGTGTATATTATGTGGAGGACCCTCGTATATGTATGTGATGTATAGGACCCTGGTATGTGTATATGATGTATAGGACCCTGGTATGTGCTTATTATGTGCAGGACCCTGGTATGTGTATATTATGTGGAGGAACCTGGTATGTGTATATTATGTGGAAGACCCTGGTACGTGTATAGCTTCCTCTTCTTCTTCTGCGTTCATCCGGAGTTTTGTTTTTCCGGACGTCATTGCGTTGTGCCTGTTGACAGCAGAGCTGCGTTCTTGCGCCGTTAGGCCGACACATCCGACTTCTGCGGGCATTTGTTGACCGGGTTAACCTTCCCGGGTGTGTGTGTTTGTATGATGTGCAGGACCCTGTTATGTGTATGTGATGTATAGGACCATGGTATGTGTATATTATGTGCTGGACCCTGGTATGTGTATATTATATGGAGGACACTGGTATGTGTATATTATGTGCAGGACCCTGGTATGTGTATGTGATGTGCAGGACTCTTGTATGTGTATGTGATGTGCAGGACCCTGGTATGTGTATGTGATGTATAGGACCATGGTATGTGTATATTATGTGCAGGACCTTGGTATGTGTATATTATATGGAAGACCCTGGTATGTGTATATTATGTGGAGGAACCTTGTATGTGTATATTATGTGGAGGACCCTGGTATATTATTTTGAGGACCTTGGTATGTGTATATTATGTGCAGGACCCTGGTATGTGCATGTGATGTATAGGACCATGGTATCTGTATATGATGTATAGGACCCTGGTATGTGTATATTATGTGCAGGACCCTGTTATGTGTATATGATGTGCAGGACCCTGGTAAGTGTATGTGATGTATAGGACCCTGGTATGTGTATATCATGTGAAGGACCCTGGTATGTGTATGTGATGTATAGGACCCTGGTATGTGTATATCATGTTTAGGACCCTGGTATGTGCATATTATGTGGAGGATCCTGGTATGTGTATGTGGGGTATGGGACCCTAGTATGTGTATATTATGTGGAGTACCCTGGTATGTGTATGTGATGTGCAGGACCCTGGTATGTTAATATGATGTATAGGATCCTGGTATGTGTATGTGATGTATAGAACCCTGGTATGTGTATGTGATGTAAAGGATCCTGGTATGTGTATATGGTGTTTAGGACTCTGGTATGTATATGTGATGTATAGGACTCTGGTATGTGTATATTATGTTCAGTACCCTGGTATGTGCATGTGATGTATAGAACCCTGGTATGTGTATGTGATGTGAAGGACTCTGGTATGTGTATATGATGTTCAGTACCCTGGTATGTGCATGTGATGTATAGAACCCTGGTATGTGTATGTGATGTGAAGGACTCTGGTATGTGTATATGGTGTATATGACTCTGGTATGTATACGTGATGTATAGGACCCTGGTATGTGTATGTGATGTATAGGTCCCTGGTATGTGTATTTGATGTATAGGACCCTGGTATGTGTATATTATGTTCAGGACCCTGGTATGTGTATATGATGTATAGGACCCTTGTATGTGTATTTGATGTATAGGACCCTGGTATGTGTATATTATGTTTAGGACCCTGGTATGTGTATGTGATGTATAGGACCCTGGTATGTGTATGTGATGTATAGTACCCTGGTATGTGTATGTAATGTATAGGTCCCTGGTATGTGTATTTGATGTATAGGACCCTGGTATGTGTATATTATGTTCAGGACCCTGGTATGTGTATATGATGTATAGGACCCTTGTATGTGTATTTGATGTATAGGACCCTGGTATGTGTATATTATGTTTAGGACCCTGGTATGTGTATGTGATGTATAGGACCCTGGTATGTGTATGTGATGTGCAGGACCCTGGTATGTGTATATGATTATAGGACCCTGGTATGTGTATATGATTATAGATCACTGGTAAGTGTATATAATGTATAGGACCCTGGTATGTGTATGTGATTATAGGACCCTGGTATGTGTATATGATTATAGGACCCTGGTATGTATATATTATGTTCAGGACCCTGGTATGTGTATATGATTATAGGACCCTGATATGTGTATATTATGTTCAGGACCTTGGTATGTTTATATGATTATAGGACCCTGGTATGTGTATATTATGTTCAGGACCCTGGTATGTGTATATGATTATAGGACCCTTGTATGTGTATATGATCACAGTGTGTAGGCCTCAATACACGGAACAGGCGACCAGTCTGTATCTCTCTTAGTGGACAACGAGCGCAGACGTCGAACCCTCGTCCGATGACGCTCATATAATTATCAGCGTAATCTCCTAACGATTCCACCAAGGCATCCGCTGGCCTCTCATAAAGTGATGCGTCCATCACTTTCCGGCGTGGCGTGCTCTTCTCTACATTATCTGGTCTTGACTGTTTTCCTCCAAGCATTGGTATTTGTAGTCTGTCTATAACAATGTGGTTTTAGCACCATATACCCATCCTGTTCTGTGCCGAAGGGGTTTCGGATGCAGTTCGTAATCCCCCACATCACGTTCGAAATACAACTGCGGGCTATTTGGCAGCAGACCGCATTGCGTTGGTTATTATATAATGGTCCGAGTCCGGCCGATCAGAAAGCGATGACAAACTACTGAACGTAAACTTGCCAAGAAATCACAAACAGTTAAACATGCTGGGGTTGGCTGCGACTAACATGTTAAGCATATGCCCAATGCGGTTTCAGGTGTGTAAAACGGTCATTTGCTTACACTGATAAAAACTGTATACTGCCGAAACGTGTGAATATCCCCCTCTCCACCACCGCGTTCTTTATTTCACTATTTCCCCGCTGTTTCCATTACTCTTATTATTAATCTTTCTGGCAGTCATTTTATGACCGTTACAAGAATGGAAATGTCTGGTGTGTCCGGTAGTGTAATTTGGATCTGTGTTAGTTGTCTGACATTTTACAAGAATTAAACATTGAAAACTGACTTATAAACGGCGCCGTGCCTCGGAAACTGAATTATTGTGGTCACAGTGGTGTTGGTAAGAACAGTGATTGGCGGTGTGGTTTCAGTAAGAATAGTGATGGAAGGTGTGGTTTCAGTAAGAACAATGATGGAAGGTGTGGTTTCAGTAAGAACAGTGATGGAAGGTGTGGTTTCAGTAAGAACAGTGATGGAAGGTGTGGTTTCGGTAAGAACAGTGATGGAAGGTGTGGTTTCGATAAGAACAGTGATGGAAGGTGTGGTTTTCGGTAAGAACAGTGATGGAAGGTGTGGTTTCGGTAAGAACAGTAGTGGAAGGTGTGGTTTCGATAAGAACAGTGATGGAAGGTGTGGTTTCGGTAAGAACAGTGATGAAAGGTGTGGTTTCGGTAAGAACAGTGATGGAAGGTGTGGTTTCGATAAGAACAGTGATGGAAGGTGTGGTTTCGATAAGAACAGTGATGAAAGGTGTGGTTTCGGTAAGAACAGTGATGGAAGGTGTGGTTTCGGTAAGAACAGTGATGGAAGGTGTGGTTTCGATAAGAACAGTGATGGAAGGTGTGGTTTCGGTAAGAACAGTGATGGAAGGTGTGGTTTCGGTAAGAACAGTGATGGAAGGTGTGGTTTCGGTAAGAACAGTGATTGAATGTGTGGTTTTCGGTAAGAACAGTGATGGAAGGTGTGGTTTCGGCAAGAACAGTGATGGAAGGTGTGGTTTCGATAAGAACAGTGATGGAAGGTGTGGTTTTCGGTAAGAACAGTGATGGAAGGTGTGGTTTCGATAAAAACAGTGATGGAAGGTGTGGTTTCGGTAAGAACAGTGATGGAAGGTGTGGTTTCGGGAAGAACAGTGATGGAAGGTGTGGTTTTCGGTAAGAACAGTGATGGAAGGTGTGGTTTCGGTAAGAACAGTGATGGAAGGTGTGTTTTCGGTAAGAACAGTGATGGAAGGTGTGGTTTCGATAAGAACAGTGATGGAAGGTGTGGTTTCAGTAAGAACAGTGATGGAAGGTGTGGTGTCGGTAAGAACAGTGATGGAAGGTGTGGTTTCGGTAAGAACAGTGATGGAAGGTGTGGTTTCGGTAAGAACAGTGATGGAAGGCGTGGTTTCGATAAGAACAGTGATGGACGGTGTGGTTTCGGTAAGAACAGTGATGGAAGGTGTGGTTTCGGTAAGAACAGTGATGGAAGGTGTGGTTTCGGTAGGAATAGTGATGGAAGGTGTGGTTTCGGTAAGAACAGTGATGGAAGGTGTGGCTTCGGTAAGAACAGTGATGGAAGGTGTGGTTTCGGTAATAACAGTGATGAAAGGTGTGGTTTCGGTACGAACAATGATTGGAATGTGGTTTCGGTAAGAACAGTGATGGAAGGTGTGGTTTCGGTAAGAACAGTGATGAAAGGTATGGTTTTGGTAAGAACAGTGATGGGTGGTGTGGTTTCGGTAAGAACAGTGATGGGTGGTGTGATTTCGGTAAGAACAGTGATGGAATATGTGGTTTCGGTAAGAACAGTGATGGGTGGTATGGTTTCAGCAAGAACAGTGATGGAAATGTGGTTTCGGGATGAACAGGAAGGGTTGACCAGCACGAAGATGGACAGAGAACATTCCAGACACCTTGGGCATAAAATGCAAGGGGCGGGAGAAGGAACGCCAATCTGTTCCACGAGCTGTGACTATTGTTAGATTGTGATGATTAGTTGTCTCCCAGCAGGAGCTCAAAATGTGGTTTATGTTGTTTTTTAAATGTTGCATAGCCCTTGTAGGACGTTGCAGTCAACACTAGCACTTATTCAGCTGCTGTTGATGTACCAGGCAAGTTTTTACGTTCAGTAGTTTGCCATTGGTCTCCTTGGCCTATAACGTTTTTCTCCGTAGTACCGTATACTCTCGTGAGCGGTCTCACCGCGTCGGTAACTTATGGGGTATGTGAGCCGGTCGCTCAGAAAGCAATGGCAAACTACTGAGCGTAATCTTGCCAAGAAATCAACAATTAGCTGAAAGATGCTGATTGTGACTGCGATGACCTATAAAGGATATGCGAGCAGAAAAAAGGAAAAAAAAACAGTTTGCCATTGCTTTCTGAACGACTGGCTCCCATACCAGCACAAATCGTTCGCGGCTGCATTTCGAACGCCTGGTAAGCGGCTCACGAACCACGTTCGCAAGCCTTTTGGCCACAGAGACCGGTTTATGTTACACCGTGTTATCTATCGCTAGAGATATTGTTATTCAATTTTCCATGTATTTATATAGATCCCAAACACCTACTACGACTTCATCATGGCCAAGATCATCATCATCATCATCATCATCATCATCATCATCATCACCTTTTTTTTTCCTTCCCTTTCTTCAGCTTCCTGGTCTGGGACACACTTCGGCTCTCCAGTTCTTTCTCTCATCTAATATTATGATGAAGTTGGCTTTGCACGTACTATTATTTGTTGCCCAGCTGTTTAAGCTTTCCACGTACATCTTTATCTGTCTGCCCCTGCTTTTCTTGACTGTCTATTTTCCCTGCATAATACATCATTGATCTCCCCCCCCCCCCCCCCCCCCCACCCCCTGTTCTGATGACATACCACATACATTAGATTCCTGATGTCATAATGTTTTTAATGTCTGCTCGTGTGTACCTGCAGACCTGCCTACCTCGATGTTTTTCTTCTTCGTCTACGGTATTCTCAGCAAATTTTTTTTTTTAAAACAACGTCTCCGGTATCTCGTTTCTTCACCCTTCCATTAATCATTATTCAGCATGCACATGAAAACAGGCAAACATACCACCCACAAGTTGTCAGTAAGCGGATGTTTGTACTTATATATGATATTATCTTGCCCAACATATTGAGCCATAATATGACCTCTTTCATTGATTCTCTTTACCTCCCGAGTTTGCCTAGGCCTCCCTTATTTATCTCCCTAATTTGACAGGCATATATGTCTCCGGAGTCGCGATAGGGCAGTGGCCGGCCTGTCACTCCAGTGGTTATGTATTCGAACCTCTGTCTAGATATTTTTCTTTTTAATTTCCCTGGGCGTTGTGGTCGACGCAGCCTAAAATAGGTACTAAAATTATGAGAAATAAAGACGTCCGACATGATATATTACCACATTTTCGTCTTAGATTGTCCCCCTTGTTTTCTGACATTCCGCTTGTCACCCAACTTACTCGCTGACAGCCTAACTAGTAAACATTTGTCCTGCAATAATTGCAAATCGATGACCGGATAGCACTTCCCCTGTCTTATTCAGGACATTTCACGCCACTTCCGAGCCGGACCGTCCTATCTTGACCACAGCAAGTTTCAGAACTGTTTACTTCCTAACACATTAGATTATGTCGTAGTCCTTTCAGGTGTAGTTTCCTGGAAGTTAATCTGTAGTGTTCAAGTATCTTTCTCCTCCGACCGTCACGATGTATTGCCTGCATTTGACCTCTGTTGGTTAACTGAAGAGTCGCTTGATATGTTTAATTACCTCGGGGAGTCTCCGTGGCGTAGTTGTCAAACCGTCTGACTCGGGCTTCGAAGGTTGTGGGTTCGATTCCGGGCCGCTTCATTCGGTTCACAAGTGCATTTTTTCGGAGACTCCTGAGGGTCGTCTCTGGAGCTACAGAGTTCATGCTTTATGCGACGCCTTCCGCGCTGCGGAAAGAGACTGAGCCGTATGGGATAAAAGTCCGTGCAGTGAAGTCGACCCTGTCGGCTATTAAGCGAAATTTTTGTTTGTTTCCTCGGACAACGTGTCCAATGTTGCATTGTTTCCGTTTCACGCGTCACCTATTTTCTTCGTGATGTACGTGGGATTGGGAGTTGAATGTAAACTTGCTTATTGTCAAAGAAGAAACCCATATATATATATATTTTTTTAAAAAATGTGTTGCATATCCTTTACAGGACATCGCTGTCAACATCAGCATCTTTCAGCTGTATGTTGATTTCTTGGCAAGATTACGCTCAGTAGTTTGCCATTGCTTTCTGAGCGGCCGGCTCATTATCCCGCAAGTCACGAGCGCGGGTCGAACCGCTTCCAGTTCTCGCCTCGCTGCGAGACCCTGCGTTGATAAACGGGACTACGGAGAAAGTGGTGTAACCCCTCAGCCAGAGAGACCGGCATATATATATATATATATATATAGATTGAGAGAGAGAGAGAGAGAGAGAGAGAGAGAGAGAGAAAGAGAGAGAGAGAGAGAGAGAGAGAGAGAGAGAGAGAGAGAGAGAGAGAGAGAGAGAGAGCTTCTTCTTAAGCGTTCCGAGCCATTGAGGTTCTGTGCTGCAGATACAAGCCGTCTCCATTCGTCTCTCTGGTTGACCTTCTCTTGCCAGTCGTTGATTCCAAGTGCTTGTAGGTCTGTATGCATATTATCTCTCCACCGTCTTCTTGGTCTACCTCGGGGTCTACGGTCATTTATTTTCTGAGTGTAAGCGAGTTTTGTTTCCCTATTGTCTTCCATTCTTTCTATATGCCCCAGCCATTGCAGTATATTAGCCTTCATGATACCAGTGATTAGCCGGGAACAGATCATAAATGTCTTTGTTGCTTCTTCTTTTCCACTCTCCACTTTGTGTATCCCTTATGGGCCCAAAGATGCGTCTTAAGACTTTGTTCTCAAAGGTTTGTAACAAGGCTTCGTCTCCTTTAGTTGTACTCAGGTGTCAGAGCCATACAGTACAACTGGTCTAATCAGTGTTTGGTATATTGTGATCTTGGTGTTACGAGATAGCGCATTTGATTTTAGTAGATGTTGTAGTGCATAGTATATCTTATTTCCAGAGTTGATTCTAGTTTGTATTTCTTTCCTTATTATGTTGGAGCAGTTGAAGATTGTACCCAGGTATTTGTATTTTTCCGTTCTTTTAATGGCCGTATTATCTATCTGTATGTGGCCAGAGTTTTTAGCCGTTCCTTCTCTTGAAATTACCATATATTCTGTCTTATCTTGGTTGATAACCAGCCCCATTTGTTGACCTTTTTCCTTTAAGTGAGTCAACATTTCCAATGTCTTTTGTTCATTTTCCCCTATAATATCTATATCATCTGCATCATCAGGCAGTCTGGATGTTCCTCCAATAGCACATTTCTCCTTTACCTTCCTTACAACTTTCTCTAGAGCCAAGTGCATCTGTATTTTGCTCTCCTGTGTAATTCCAAAAGAGGCTGAATTATGCGAAACACTTATTTATCACACCACACATACTATAGTAGTTATCTCCACTTTGTGTGTGTACACATACTAAAGCAATTATCTCCACTTTATGTATCTCTTTAAAGATTAAAATACCACAAAACAGAGATGACATGTAGTATTTTAGCTATTTTCACTTCATTTGTGTCTTTGAAGATCAGAATGGCATGGAACAGAGGTGACATAATATCTCAGTTATTTCCAGTTAATTGGTGCCTTCGAATATTAGAGCAACGTAAAAGAGAGGTGACATGAAATTGCAATTAACTCCATGTTATTTTTGACTTTGACGATTAGAAACATGAAGCAGAGATGGCATATGCCATCGCAGTTACCTCCACTTTGTGTAAGGTATACCAAATCGAAACATAGTTGGATACCCTATCTCCATTTGATTTAGGTAGGTGGTGAGTAGAACGAAATTCCTGTTCTTCGTTCCCCTTTCATGAGGAATGCCTTAAATCTAGTTATACACCTCAAAGGTCAATGTGTCCGACTTCGGATTGTATTTGAGTAAGATTTGTTTCCTCTAGACATTTCCCTCCAAGATAACGGGCACTTTCTACGCATGGGAAGATTTACTTTTCCAAACAGTTTAGCTATTGCAGCAGCATTACCGCGTACTCTGCGATTTCTAACTGCCGTTGGATTTTTAAATTGCGTAACTTGCATAGTGGGGATTCCTGTTTTTCGCCATTATCCTAGAAGGCTAGGTATCCGATTTTACAAAGCCAAGAGTACGTTATCATTAGACACCAATAGCAATCTTGCAAACATATCAGAACTATGATGGGATCGAGCCCGATACATTCTAAACCCGAGGCAGACTCCGTAACTTCTAATGAATCAGGGGTGGAATCTTACTGTAGTTATCTCCGCTGGGTGGAATCTTACTGTAATCTCCGCTGGGTGGAATCTTACTGTAGTTATCTCCGCTGGATGGAATCTTACTGCAGGTATCTCCGCTGGGTGGAATCTTACTGTAGTTATCTCCGCTGGGTGGAATCTTACTGTAGTTATCTCCACTGGGTTGTATCTTACTGTGGTTATCTCCGCTGGGTGTAATATTACTGTAGTTATCTCCGCTGTATTTGTTGGAAGTAATGGCAGCAATTGAGTTTGCCATGGATCCTATATTAAGCGAACAATTCCAACTTTTTCATAAATACATTTAGTCCTCACACTGGCTTTGTAGTGGGTGTGGGTTTAAATCCACGGCTGTATCAATCTAAGTGAATAAACTCCGGACAAATATCTCTTTTAGGCTGTTTAAAGACTGAATACACAAGTGCAAATTTGGAAATTGCTCGTAAAAAGTGAAGTAGCTGGTTTTGGTATCCTCAATGAATGGACAGGAGAATGTTAGATGCTTAGATTTGCCATATATTAAATTACTACTAGAAAGGGCAGGTTTCCTCCCTGACAACCTCACATCCTTATTTAATATAACAAATCTCCCACTAAGAACTGTATGTAAACATTTACACTCTTCAGCATACATAATTGCATACACTTGGAAAATACTAAGTTAAAACTATCAGCTAAACAAACTACCATAGTGCTTTATCTAATTTTCAGATCTTTTTAACTACATCAATAAATCAGTTAGAATATCATGATAATATGATGGTTTATTGTATGATTAAAGTATATTGATGACTTCGAGACATAAAACATGCACATATACTGTGGTAGATGTGAAATAATGATCGAATGAAATAATGTAACCCAATAATATGACTTTACATCAACATATAAATGGGACAAAATACATAAGTTAAAATGCCACTTATATAACAGGAATGCCGGCATCGTGGCGAAGAGTTACGGGCGCAATTCATAATCCCGCACCCACGTTCGAAACACAGCTGTGGCCAATTTGGCAACAGACCACCTTACGTTGGTGTTTCATTACCTTACGTTGCTGTTAGTTCAGAAAGCCATGGCAAACTACTGAACGCAAACTAGCCCAGGAATCACGAACAGCCAGAAAATGTAGGGGTAGGCTGCTACGTCCTCTAAAGGATATGCAACTTACTTGTTTTAATAACAGGATGACATGCCACGACATAAGGCTTCGACTGGTATCAGTTGTAATGGTCTTCGGTGCGAATGCGAATTTTGCACCATGTTAGCTCTTCGTTTTAATGAACGTGAGGATGTACCCTCAGTACTCAGCTGAGAGCTAGAAATAGACGAGCAATAATGTATAGTTTCGAGAACCTACACATAGCACATCCTGTCTATTCCAATTCCAACATACACATACACAAATGTAGTGATGCTTTCCGTCAACGCCTCACCACGTTTACTCTCCTCTCCCTGTCCTTCTCTATATCTCTCTCACTCTGTCGAGTCGTAGAACTTTTTCATAGTCGAATAGGCCAGTCTTTATATCACCCGTCTTTCTGGGAACTGTCGTTATGAATAGGATGTCCCACTGTCGATGTCTTTTATGCAGACAAAATACTGTATGTAGAGTACAGTTGTTATTTTACCCGTAATTGTTTCCAGTAATGATTTATTCTGGAGGTGAAGATCGACAAAGGGGAGTGGCAATAATTTTGGACCGGAAAACATCAACATCTGTTCAAGGATATTGGGCCGTGTCGGACAGAGTTATACTAGTTAAATTGAGTGGCAGACCTTTTAGCATAAATGTTATTCAAGTATATGCCCAAACAGGAGAGTCCAGTGAAGATAGTGTAGAGCAGGGGTGGGCAAACTACGGCCCGCGGGCCGCATGCGGCCCGCAACCTGATTTTATGCGGCCCGCGAGGGCATTTAGGAATAATAATTTTTACTTCGTTTTTAAGTTATTTTGTTGAATTTTAAAGAATTTCATGTACCGTTATGATTGTTTCAACATTTTTGATAAGATTTCTTTCTAATTATCAATTTTTGTAAACAGTCCTTGGCCTTCGTAATGTAATGCTGCTTCTTCTTCTTCTTTCGTTCGCCTTAAATACTATAACTGCAATGTTGCCTCTTGTGTGAATTTAACTGTCCCTTTTAGTTCACTCAGCAGTCCATGGTGTTTATCTTCCACTGTCGTCTCTCTTGGCCAGAAGATTAGCCTAGACATGTTGTAATGTGGGCAGTCTTTGAGTATGTGCTCTGCTGTTTGCGACGATAATCCACACGTGCACATGGCTGATTCACCAATCTTGAATCTTGTATACATGTGGTTGCGTAATCTATTGTGTCTTGCTCTGAGGAGCAGAATAATGACTTGTTCTGGTCTGTCCATAACGTGGTAGTCGTCTTGAGTAGGTTTTGGTGGCTTTCAGACTGATTTGATCATTCTTTTCTTTTGGTGGTAACGGGCACATCAGGCTGTCCTTAGTTTGCTCCTTCCTTAGCCAATCGATCAGTTCTGTCGGTTCCGGGTACTCCACAGTGGGATGGTATCCACTGTATAGTGACCTTATGCTGGCTGCTAAGTTCAGAAAGTAGTGTCCTTAATACTGGTAATTTCCAAGACATCATTTCGTTTTCGTTGAGGTGAGTTTCTTGCAAGCAACATACGCTTACCTTTTCTTGGTCCAAGATGTTTTCTAGTTCTATTGTTTTGTTGCTGAATCCTCCGCATTCCAGTGCATTAGTTTTAGTCTTTGTTTGGTATGGCCAGACGCTCTGTTCTCAGGTCCCCTGGCTCCACAGGACATCTGAGAAGGACCTCCAGTAGTTGTGGTTGGACACTTTCGAGGCATATGGCCCGGCACTGCACCTGCCTTGGGGGTCCAAATTAGGGCGAGCACCATAACATTTAGCCGTAGTCGACATATTTCATTACGCGTGATTGGTGGCATAATGATTTCTGTGGTGCGCCTCCTGGCTGGTTGCCTCTTTATTCAGCACCTTTCCTTTGCTAGAGCAGACTGTGGTCTTACTCGAGTTTAGTTGTGTAGGCACGCACACACATGTCTGCGCATGCACGTACGAGCATACACATCTAGAGCGTTCTGTATATTTCTCGGCGCCAGTGACTCGCCGCCGCTCCTTCTCCTGTTAGTTAAAACAGTTCCGCCACGAGAAGGCCAGAAGTTGGACTTCTGCTGCATAGGTGATGAACGCACGAGCCATTAGGGTATTTATGCAAGTTTGGGCGCTCACCCCAACCCAGCCCCTGGCTACATACAGCAACATTTGGAACCATGTTATGCTAAAATGCGAATTTATCGATTGTTATAGAGAGAAATATTTATCGACATGAAAAATTTAATAAAGATGATTTTATGAAAACCAGATATTTCTCCGGTGAATAAAATGATTTATTTTGCAAGAAAATATTAAATTTAAAAGTCTTTTGCTGTTTTAAATTATTTCCACATTTACAATGTTCAAATTAATTTATTTGTTATAGTAGTCTTGATATATTTCTGAAATTTATTCTGAGTTTACTACTTGTTTTCCGAATATTTTATTTTCACACACAGCCGTAAGTAGGTTTTGTTTCATTTCCGTTTGAAAGTTTTGTACAGTTCTAACTGTTCGAATTTTATTTAAAAAATGAGTGTCAATAACAAACGTAAGATTGAAGATGAATGCCGTGTTTTTAATTATGAATGGACAAGTAAGTACTGTTGTATAAAGGTTGGTAGCAAATCAGTTTGCTTGCTGTGTCGTGAGTCAGTGGCTGTCTTCAAGGAGTGCAATTTAAGAAGACATTATCAAACAAAATATTCCGATTTCGGATACAATGTAACAACCGAAGGGAGGGAAAGGAAATGCATTGAGTTGGTGAAAAATTTTGGAGAAACGTCAAACTGTTTCCACTAAACAGTCTTGAATTCAAAATGCTGCAACTGAAGCTAGTCTTATGCTGTCACACAGAATTGTAAAACAGAACAAGCCATTTTCTGATGGCGAGTTCATCAAGGAATGTTTGCTAGATGCAGCAAACATTATATGTCCAGAACAGAAACCAAAAAAAAAAAAAAAAACCCAGATCTGACAACATTACTTTATCCAGGAGAACTGTGGTCAGACGTGTTGATAAGATAAGTAACAATGTTATGTATAAACTTCAAGATGCAAGTAAACAATTTTTGTGGTAGTCTCTTGCATTGGATGAGAGTACCGAAGTACATGATACTGCCCAATTATTGATATTTATACGTGGAATAAACACTTCTTTCAAACTCACTGAAGGGTTATTGAGTGTTGAGTCACTCAAAGACACAACCACAGGCCATGATATATTCAATGCTTTTATTGACTGTACTGAAAGAACTGGGTTAGTTCGGAACAAGATGGCAAGTGTTACAACTGACGGAGCTCGTGCTTTGACTGGAAAAAATGTAGGTCTGGTAAAGTTGATAAGTGATAAGATTAAAGCAGAATATCCAGACCACTCATTATTACCACTTCACTGTGTGATTTATCAAGAAAGTCTGTGAAAAACTGTTTTGAATATCAAGCATGTTATTGACCCAGTTGTCAGTGTCATCAACCTCATCAGATCAAGAGGACTTAATCACATACAGGTCAAGGCATTACTTGAAGATTTGGAAACTGTACCTGTACCACACAAGTGTTCGATGGCTGAGTCTCGGCAAGGTTGAGGCGAGTGTGGGAACTCAGAGAAGAAATAGTGATGTTCCTAGAGATGAAGGGCATTGAATGTGACTTTAATACTAATATTGTCAATAAAGAGTGGAAGTTAGACTTTATGTTTGCCATTGAAATTATGGAAAAGTTAAATGAACTGAATTGACAAACTTCAGGGCAATGGTGTGTTCGCACATGAATTGTATGTACATGTAAAATCATTTCAGGCAAAACTGTCACTGTACTCCAGACAAGCAAGTGAAAAAGATTTTGTCACTTCCCTTTGCTGAAACAAGAAACCATTTCTGGTGAAATGACTGAAAAGTACAAAGCCCAATTAGATGCACTGATTGAAGAATTTGGATGGAGATTCCAAGATTTCAAGAACGTAGAGCCACAGTTCAATATTCTCAGTTCCCCTTTCAGTGCAGAAGCTGATACAGCCACAGAGGATATACAGTTGGAGCTTCTTGACTTAGAAGCAGATCATGACCTGAAAGAGAAATTCAAGTCAGATGGTTTGCTGGATTTCTATGGATCTTTATCACAAGAATCATTTCCCAACTTGAAAAACTTTGCAGCTAAACATTTATCATTGTTTGGATCAACATACATTTGCGAACAAGCATTCTCTTGCTTGAAGATCAACAAATCTAAGAGTAGGTCTTTATTGTCGGACTGCAACTTGCATGCTGTCATGCGAATTTCAACAAGTAAACTTGCTCCAGATTTCAAGAATATTGTCAAAAAGTGCAAGCAGTTACATACATCTCATTAGAAATCAACAATTATAGTGACAGTGTAGTCGGTTTGTGTCTAAATTAAAGCCATTGATAGATAATAAAGAATATTTGTTATAATAACAAGTTGTAAAATCTTGTTAACAAATTAGTAAAAGTTGTTGTCCATATTGTCAAATATAATGTATAAGTATATAAGTAAAATAACATTGCAATCATTATTTATTTATACTGCTTAATAACCTATAAATAATAAATAATTACTTATTGCGATAGGTTGCTGTAAGCAAAAAGTGTATGTATAAAAAAAAATATATATATATATATACACACACACACACATGCATGCATGTGGCCCGCCAATAGCTTTACATTTGTAAATGCGGCCCTACGCACAAAAAGTTTGCCCACCCCTGACCTGGTGCACATGACTACCCCTACCGGGCGAGGCTGCTCCTATGGAGCACCCATTTACGTCGTTTCTCTGATTATCGATAATACTGCAGTACATAATATTCTTGGCATCTGTAAAGAAGGTAGTTTGCCATTGCTTTCCTTCCTAGCAATGACCATACTGGTCGATGACCGTAGCCAATGTCTCCCAAAAAAGAGATCATCTGCCTACCGTCGTGAAACTGGAGACTTATTCTTCTTCTTCTTCTTTCGTTCGCTTGAAATATGTCTATATCTGCAATGTCGTCTCTTGCATGAATTGAACTGTTTTTTTCAGTTCACACAGTGGTCCATAGAGTTTATCTTCCACTGTCGTCTCTCTAGGCCAGAAGGTTTGCCTAGATATGTTATATTTTGGGCAGTCTTGGAGTATGTGCTCTGCTGTCTGCGACGCCAATCCACATGTGCACATGGCTGTTTCACCAATCTTGAATTTTGTATACATGTGGTTGCGTAATCTATTGTGTCCTGTTCTGAGGCGCAGGATAATGACTTGTTCTGGTCTGTCCATAACGTGGTAGTCATCTTGAGCAGGTTTTGGTGGCTTTCTGACTGATTTGATCATTCTTTTCTTTTGGTGGTATGTAACGGGCACATCAGGCTGTTCTTCTTTGGCTCCTTCCTTAGCCAATTGATCAGCTCTGTCGTTTCCGGGTACTCCACAGTGGGATGGTATCCACTGTATGGTGACTTTATGCTGACTGCTAAGTTCAGAAAGTAGTGTCCTTAGTACTGGCAATTTCCCAGAGAGGAGCGCCTCGAGTACTGATTTTGCATCTGTTAGTAGCACCACAGGTTGTGTACCATTGCTGTTATTTAGTAATTTCTCTGTTGCTATCTTGATTGCCTCAATTTCGGCATCATAGTTATGGCAGTACTTTCCTGTCGGTACTCTGGCTGTGTCCCTAGTATTATTTGGGTATTCTATGTACACTCCCGCTCCTCCATTTCGAACAGCATTTTGTGCTGACCCATCTGTGTAGACTCGGATCCAGAGATCCTGTGGGTATTCTTCATCAAGGAAGCTGAGAGTGGCTGTTCTGCGATGCACACTGTGCTGTTCTTCCTTGTCAAATATTCCTCTCACTTTTGTCTGGATTTGTAACGATAGTCTATGCTCATCTTTCCATGGAGTTCGCTCTGGAATAGTTGTTAGGGGGATACCAACTGTGGGCAGATCAGTGGTTTCTCTGCAGAGTCGTTTGGCCTGGTGGATAAAACTACTTCTTTTCAACCGCCCCATAGCTAGGTTTTCAAATCTGTTCTTCATAGGGTGGCCTGGCAAGCTGAGGAACTTTTCTGCTTGTATTAGCGTTTTCGTATCTCTGCGCTCACTCAGTGCCTGTGTCCTCCCCATCTTCTCCATTTCCACTATAGGGGTTGATCTCATCCCTCCTGTGGTGACTCTAAGTGCTTGATTTTGCACCTTGTCCAGCTCTTGTAGTGTGGTTTTTGATGCTGAACACCACGCAGTTGACCCATATTCCAGGTGTGGTCGTATGCTCTGTTGGTAAACTTTGCTAAGTATTTTCGTACTGGCTCCCCATGTGGTTCCACTTAGCTTTCTCAGGATGGCTATTTTCCTTCTGGCTTTTGCTACTGCTTTGTTGATGTGCTTTCTCCATGTCAGCTTGCCATCAAATGTTACTCCAAGGTATGTTGGTTCTTTATCTTCTCTTAGGGGTGTTCCATTTATCTGGATTATCCCTGCCTTTTGTTTTGGAGAGAGGGTAAATAGGGTGGTGCTGCACTTGTCAGTGTTTATGCTGACACACCATCTATTTGCCCATGCAGCAAATGTATCTACAGCTCTTTGTAGCAATCTGGTGGCCACTGATGCATATTCATTTGTGCTCCATAGAACCAGGTCATCGGCGTACATTGCCGCTATAATTCCATGCGGCAGGTGAGCAACAAGATCATTGATGAAGATTAGAAAAAGTGTGGGGGACAAGACTCCGCCCTGGGGGACACCGTGTCGCAGTAGTACTTTCTTGCTCTTGAGTCCGTCTATCTGTACTCGGGCTCTTCTGTTGTGCAAGTATGCTTTCACCCATTTGTACATTCTTCCATTGACTTTGCAGTTTCTCAGTTTCTTCATCAGACCTTCTTTCCAGACTTTGTCAAAGGCTTTCTTCAGATCTATCCATGCCGCAAGCACCAGCTTCTTCTCTTGGAATGCATCCTCAATTTCTTGAGAGAGGTAGGTTGTCTGATCTTCCGTAGAGTAGCACTGCCTAAAGCCAGCCTGCTGTGGCACAAGGATGTTTTTACTTTCAATGTACCACTGCAGTCTGTGATTGATGATGCGCTCCAGTGTTTTGCAGAGACAGCTGGTGAGGCTAATTGGTCTGTAGCTAGAGGCAATGGAACCATCTTTCCCTGATTTTAGGAGGGGTATCATGATTGCTTCTCTCCAGGCTTGTGGAACACTGCCTAAGGTCCAGCTGTTATTGAAGATCTGCAACAGCTTTGTTTTGGCCTCTGTTCCTAGGTTCCTGATCATTTCATTGGAGATACCATCAGTTCCTGGTGACTTTCTCATTTTCAGTTTTGATATGGCTAGCTCCAGTTCGCTGATTGTGATGGGTGCCTCCAGAACCTCATGTACTATTTCCTTCTGTCCTGTATGTTGTCGTTTCTCTCGAATCTCTTGTTGTTTCTCTGGACTAATTTTGATATTGCTATCTTGTGCGAACGAGTCCAAAAAATGGTCAGCTGCTTGCTTTCTTGTTAAGATTTTTCCATCTTTATGTAGCGCAATTTTTGAGTTTCTCCCTGTGCCCTCGTCATTAAGCTGTTTTATTAGCTTCCACAATTTCCTTGTGTCTCTTTCAAAGTTCAGAGACTCCGTTTTCTCCTGCCAGCTTTTCCGTCTAGCCTGCAGCTTGGCCCTTTGAAATTTGGCTTTTGCATGCTGGAATTTATTGTGGTGCTCTTGGCTGGGTGTGGCCTCTGCTTGCTTTCTACACACTTCAACATCATTATGCAACTGTTCCAGTTCACTTCAACAGTAGGGTGTATATTGTTTACGGGCTCCTCTTGGTACTGTTTCTCGCGCTGCCCGTAGTATGCATTTCCCAAACTCTTCAACTACTTTATTTATGTCTTTCTCAGTGTTCAGGTTTCTAACCAATATGCTGGTGCGATGCTTGTACATTGCCCAGTCTGCTTTCTTGTAGTTCCACCTCGAGAGGGTGCTGCTTTCACTTACAAGCTCATTTTCTACGGTTAGAAAGACTGGCCGATGGTCACTGCCACCAAGTTGTTTCCCAACAATTCGTGTAATGTTCCACTCCAGGTCTGGTGAATGAAAAGCCAGGTCAGGTGTAGTTGTAGAGTGCCATGATCTCGAGTAGAAAGTATGTGGGTCGGACGGCTTGTTAATCAACATGAATCTATTCTCATCCTGCCAGTCTTCCAGTCTCTCTCCTCTCTGGTCCATGTGATCATAGCCCCAGCTCTGCGAGTGGCTGTTGAAATCGCCACACACAATCATTTTTTCTTTTAGTGGTAGTGTGTCCAGTGCCTGTGGGCGGTCACTTGGACAGTAGTAATTGATCAGATGTAGATCTGTATTACCTGTCTTAAGTTTAAGTGTCTGATACTCAGCCCCTTCCATGTAGACTTTGATTTGGGAAGCCATGATGTTATTTCTTACAAGGGTCAGTATCCCACCTTTTCGCCTGTCCTTTCGGTCAGATCGGTAACACTGGTAGCCTCTGATTTTGAAGGCTATATTTTCATTGAGGTGAGTTTCTTGCAAGCAACATATACTTACTTTTTCTTGGTCCAAGATTTTTTCTAATTCTATTTTTTGTTGCTGACTCCCTCCGCATTCCAGTGCATTATTTTAAGTCTTCGTTTGGTAAGGCCAGTCATCCTATTCTCATGTCCCCTGGCTCCACAGGACATCTGAGAAGGACCTCCAGTAGTTGGGGTTGGACCCTTTCGAGACATAGGGCCCGGCACTGCACCTGCCTGGGGGTCCAAAGCAGGGCGAGCACCATAACGATTAGCAGTAGTCGACATATTCCATTTTGCGTGATTAAACTGGAGACAATAACCTACAACTATCTGTCGGCTGCTCCTCAACTTCGTCCACCACCTGCACCCATGGCTTCACGTATCCCTGATCTGGGGGATAAACGAGTACTCCACCTTGCCCAATGGTGTCCCGTAGGCTAGTGGAGGGAAGGAGGCACCCATCAAGGCATTACTGTCATGCTATTATATTTTAAATATTCTCTAAGCAAACGTAATTGCACCAGCATTTGGGAGAGAGAGAGAAAGAGAGAGAGAGAGAGAGAGAGAGAGAGAGAGAGAGAGAGAGAGAAGAGAGAGAGAGAGAGAGAGAGAGAGAGAGAGAGAGAGAGAGAGAGAGAGAGAGAGAGAGAGAGAGAGAGAGCTATTTGTTCAAATTGAATGAAATTTACAAACATAAATGACATTTCCTCTAAACATATTTATCAACATAAACTCCATAGACTTCCAAGGTCTCTCGCCGTTAATGTAAGTAAATTGTCTTTAAATTGTGGGTGGCCTTAAGAGGCCAGTAAAAAAAATGTTTCCCCACAGAAGGGATATGTTATTGTTATAATCCACACACCTATCATTAAAAGTACAGTTTTAACAATTAAGCATGACCATAGAATTGAAAAAGTGGGTCATAAAATGTAAGTAAATAAAAATTAAACAAATGTTGTATAAAGATTTTAATAGCTTTCTTCTCACAATTGCAAAAGAGTGACTGCGGTATCGATTGTTTCATTTCTCAAAGAAAAATAAAAGATTTTAATGTTAGTTCTTGGTATTATACCTAGGTATACCATTTTTATTTTTAAATTCTAGTAATTTCCCTTGTATCAATATTAGATGTTTATGCCCCCCTACCAAGCGCAGATTGCTACTGCAACCATAGATTAATCTTAGGCAATTTACATATAAGGTACTAGCTGACCCGGCCCGGCTTCGCCCAGTCCCTGGTGGGGAGCATCTCATTTAATTCATATAAGTAGTCATATAAGTTCTCGTTCCCGTTACCGACTGTCTGTCTGTCTGTCTGTCTGTCTGTCTGTCTGTCTGTCTGTCTGTCTGTCTGACCCGGCCCGGCATTGCCCAGCTCCTGGTGTGGAGCATCTCATTTAATTCATATAAGTAGTCATATAAGTTCCCGTTCCCGTTACCGACTATCTGTCTGTCTGTCTGTCTGTCTGTCTGTCTGTCTGTCTGTCTGTCTGTCTGTCTGTCTGTCTGTCTGTCTGTCTGTCTATCTGTCTGCCTGACCCTGTCCGGCTTCGCCCAGTCCCTGGTGGGGAGCATCTCATTTAATTCACATAAGTAGTCATATAAGTTCTCATTAAATTCATACAACAAAAAAAATAACTTAAAAGAATGTCCTTCCAGACACCATCCATTATTTTTAATGAAAACGCTTGCTAATCACCTGCATGACTACAGTAACTTCTTAAGCAAATAAAGATGAGTTACAATGTTATGCATTGTGCATTATTTTTATGAAAACTTTAAAAATGCCTTACAGTTTGTATCATTATTTATTATAACTCATATGCCGGTAAATAACTATGGACACAGAGTTTATAAATCTTTGAAAACGATGCCACAATATGACTATAAGTTATACAGAAAAGTTATGCCCCTTGAAATAACTTTTACGGAGTTAGGTCCCCTGAAATATATACAATTATAATGAAAAATGAAAAATGAAATAATACTGAGTAAGCAGGCGATTTCACACTAAAAAAATATGACAGTTGACAGCTCTGGACTGAAAGGAAGGCGTGTAGAAAATTTCATCTCAATCGGATGGGCCGTTCGCGAGCGCACAAAGGACATACATAGATACAGACAGACAGACAGACAGACATACGCTCCTTATTTATATATAAGATACCAAGAAGACGGTGGAGAGGTAATATATATACAGACCTACAAGCACTTGGAATCAACGACTGGTAAGAGAAGGTCAACCAGAGAGACGAATGGAGACGGATTGTATCTGCAGCAAAGAACCTCAATGGCTCGGAACGCTGAAGAAGAAGAAGAATTTACATATAAACTTAAAGAAAGTCAAATATACAAATAGAAACGCAAAATTTCATCTACAGGCACTGAAGAGTGAGGAGATAAAAGATAAATTCAACGTAGAGGTAAAGAACAGATTCGATGCATTGTCCGATATGGAAATTTTATTTCAAGACGTCAGTGACCAATTGGAAATATAAAATAAATCAGTCAAGAAGCTGCACTAACAACAATGATAATCCCAAAAATAAAGATAATAGGACGCAAGAAATGGATGATGGAAGACATCTTAAAACTCATGGAAATAAGAAGAAATAACAAACATAACAAGGAAATATACGAAGAGATTCACAGGAAAATTATAAGCTATGCAAAGAGGAAAAAGAAACATGGCTTGAGGAAAATTGCAAGGAAATTGAAAACCAACACAACACTCAGAATACCAAATTAATGCACACAAGAATTAATGACATAACTAACAAAAGAACACACACATCAACAGGTTGCCTAAAAACCAAAGATGGCAAAATCATAATAGAAAAAGATCAGATTTTACATGGGTGGTCAGATTATGTGAAAGACCTTTATGATGATACAAGAGAAGAACAATATGATCATCAGAATAATAATGAAGGACAATCAATTTTTTTTTGTCGGGGTGTTTTTCTTTTAGATATCTAGCAATTCCGCAGAGCCGGTCTCCCTGGCGAAGGTATTAACGATTTTCTCCGTAATCCCGTATATTCACGTGTGGGGAAACAGCTGCGCGAGATTCGGTAGAGAGAGAGAGAGAGAGAGAGAGAGAGAGAGAGAGAGAGAGAGAGAGAGAGAGAGAGAGAGAGAGAGAAAGAATGGGGGGGGGGGGGGGGGGGGAGAACTATTTGTAATATTTGTCAACATAAGCCCCATAAGCTTGCACGGCCTTTCGCCAGTGCGAAAATAAGTTCACGCAGGCCCTGATTGTGCCAGACCAGGTTTTGACCTACTCACTTCGCCTGTTAATCGCCATCTCTATCATTCCTATCACCTAGGCCAGAGGTGGGCAAACTACGGCCCGCGGGCCAAATGCGGCCCGCAACCTGATTTTATGCGGCCCGCGAGGGCATTTAGGAATAATAATTTTACTTCGTTTTTAAGTTATTTTGTTGAATTTTAAAGAATTTCATGTACCGTTATGATTGTTTCAACATTTTTGATAAGATTTCTTTCTAATTATCAATTTTTGTAAACAGTCCTTGGCCTTCGTAATGTAATGCTTTCTTCTACTTCTTTCGTTCGCCTTAAATACTATAACTGCAATGTTGCCTCTTGTGTGAATTTAACTGTCCTTTTTAGTTCACTCAGCAGTCCATAGAGTTTATCTTCCACTGTCGTCTCTCTTGGTCAGAAGGTTAGCCTAGACATGTTGTAATTTGGGCAGTCTTTGAGTATGTGCTCTGCTGTCTGCGACGATAATCCACACGTGCACATGGCTGATTCACCAATCTTGAATCTTGTATACATGTGGTTGCGTAATCTATTGTGTCCTGTTCTGAGGAGCAGAATAATGACTTGTTCTGGTCTGTCCATAACGTGGTAGTCGTCTTGAGCAGGTTTTGGTGGCTTTCTGACTGATTTGATCATTCTTTTCTTTTGGTGGTAACGGGCACATCAGGCTGTTCTTCTTTTGCTCCTTCCTTAGCCAATCGATCAGTTCTGTCGTTTCCGGGTACTCCACAGTGGGATGGTATCCACTGTATGGTGACCTTATGCTGGCTGCTAAGTTCAGAAAGTAGTGTCCTTAATACTGGTAATTTCCAAGACATCATTTCGTTTTCGTTGAGGTGAGTTTCTTGCAAGCAACATACGCTTACCTTTTCTTGGTCCAAGATGTTTTCTAGTTCTATTGTTTTGTTGCTGAATCCCTCCGCATTCCAGTGCATTAGTTTTAGTCTTTGTTTGGTATGGCCAGACGCTCTATTCTCAGGTCCCCTGGCTCCACAGGACATCTGAGAAGGACCTCCAGTAGTTGTGGTTGGACTCTTTCGAGGCATATGGCCCGGCACTGCACCTGCCTGGGGGTCCAAAGTAGGGCGAGCACCGTAACATTTAGCCGTAGTCGACATATTTCATTGCGCGTGATTGGTGGCATCCTGATTTCTGTGGTGCGCCTCCTGGCTGGTTGCCTCTTTATTCAGCACCTTTCCTTTGCTAGAGCAGACTGTGGTCTTACTCGAGTTTAGGTGTGTAGGCACGCACACACATGTCTGCGCATGCACGTACGAGCATACACATCTAGAGCGTTCTGTATATTTCTCGGCGCCAGTGACTCGCCGCCGCCCCTTCTCCTGTTAGTTAAAACAGTTCCGCCACGAGAAGGCCAGAAGTTGGACTTCTGCTGCATAGGTGATGAATGCACGAGCCATTAGGGTATTTATGCAAGGTTGGGCGCTCACCCCAACCCGGCCCCTGGCTACATACAGCAACATTTGGAACCATGTTATGCTAAAATGCGAATTTATCGATTTTTATAGAGAGAAATATTTATCGACATGAAAAATTTAATAAGGATGATTTTATGAAAAACAGATATTTCTCCGGTGAATAAAATGATTTATTTTGCAAGAAAATATTAAATTTAAAAGTCTTTTGCTGTTTTAAATTATTTCCACATGTACAATGTTCAAATTAATTTATTTGTTGTAGTAGTCTTGATATATTTCTGAAATTTATTCTGAGTTTACTACATGTTTTCCGAATATTTTATTTTCACACACAGCCGGAAGTAGGGTTTGTTTCATTTCCGTTTTAAAGTTTTGTACAGTTCTAACTGTTCGAATTATATTTAAAAAATGAGTGTCAATAACAAACGTAAGATTGAAGATGAATGCCGTGTTTTTAATTATGAATGGACAACTAAGTACTGTTTCATAAAAGTTGGTAGCAAATCAGTGTGCTTGCTGTGTCGTGAGTCAGTGGCTGTCTTCAAGGAGTGCAATTTAAAAAGACATTATCAAACAAAATATTCAAATTTCGGATACAATTTATCAACCGAAGGGAGGGAAAGGAAATGCCTTGAGTTGGTGAAAAATTTTGGAAAAACAACAAACTGTTTTCACTAAACAGTCTTGAATTCAAGATGCTGCAACTGAAGCTAATCTTGTGCTGCCACACATAATTGTAAAACAGAACAAGCCAATTTCTGATGGCGAGTCTGGTTAGAATGAGGCAGCGAGGAGTGACGAGAGGATCTGGCCGACGCTCGACGCTCAGAGGAAAGGCGAGACGGACATATAATCAGATTGCTACTGGAACTATTAGTGTTGGAACTCTTCGCTGGTTGCTGAGGATGGAGACGGAGCGCTTATGGGAATGTCCCGAATGCTGTGATGTCGGTTCCTAGATCAATCAATCAATCAATCAAATGGATGACTGAAGAAATTTTACAGCTAATGGAAACAAGAAGACTCAACAAAAATAATCCTGCCAAATATGAAGAAATTCACAAACAAGTCAGAATATTATGTAGGAAGGCAAAAGAATCATGGCTTAAGGAAAAGTGCTTAGAAATTGAAAAACAACACAACAGTCAAAATACCAAATTAGTGCACAAAAGAATTCAGGAACTTACTAATAAAAGAACAAGTACATCAACAGGCTGTCTAAAAACTAAAGATGGCAAAATCATAATAGAAAAAGATCAGATTCTACACGTATGGATAGATTATGTGAAAAACCTGTTTAATGATAACAGAGAGGAACAGTATGATATTAGATTTAATCATGAAGGACCACCAATTTTAAAGATGGAGGTTCAAAATGTTCTTAAGCATATGAAAGCTGGCAAGGCCCCCGGTGCAGATAACATCACACCAGAAATGATTAAAGCTTTAGAAGAATTTGGATTAGAGCAGGTCACCAGACTGCTGAACACATTATATGATACTGGAGATATACCTTCTGAATTATGTAATTCTGTATTTATTGCAATCCCAAAGAAATCAGGAACCTTGGAATATGATCAACATAGAACAATTAGTATAATGAGTCACATCACAAAGATTTTGTTACGAATTATCATGCAAAGAGTGAGGAAGAAAATACAACCTGAAATAGGGGAAGAACAATGTGGGTTTGTCGAAGGAAAGGGTACAGTAAATGCTGTGTATATGCTGCGAACAGTTATTGAACGTGCTATAGAAGTAAACAAGGATATACATCTTTGCTTTATTGACTACACAAAGGCTTTTGATAGAGTTAGACATGTCAACATGGTGGATATGCTTGCAGATCTACAAATTGATGGGAAAGACATTAGACTTATAAAAAACATATATTGGAAACAACAAGCTGCCATAAGGATTGATAATGAAGTGGGACAATATCAACCTATTAAGAGAGGTGTTAGGCAGGGATGTGTAATGTCTCCAGATCTTTTTTCCCTATACAGTGAAAATATTTTCAGAAATGTAGAAGATATAAATGGAATCAGCATTGGAGGAAGAAACATCAATAACATTAGATATGCAGATGATACAGTATTGATTGCAGACAATGCACAGGATCTGCAACAATTAGTAGACGCGGTTGTTGTACACAGTGAGCAGCTGGGGTTGGAATTAAATTGTAAGAAGACACAGGTTATGGTCGTCACTAGGAAGAACGAAGTACCACAATGTAATATACAAGTAAATGGGAATATTCTTCAACAAGTGAATCGATACAATTATCTCGGAACAGTCATAACATCTGATGGGAGATGCCTTGAAGAGATTAGAACAAGAATCGCCATGGCGAAAGTAGCCTTTAGCAAGATGAAAAACATTCTGACCAATAAAAAGATGTCAATTGAAACGAGAAAAAGAGTGTTGAGGGGATACATAGAGCCTGTTCTTTTGTATGGATGTGAAACTTGGACAATGTGCAGTCAAGCTGAAAATCATTTGATGGCTACAGAAATGTGGTTTCTGAGGAAAATGCAAAGAGTACCATGGACAGACAGAAAAACCAATGACCAAGTACTACAGGAGACAAATGAAAATCGTAGACTGATTAGAGAAATTAGACGAAGACAGTCAAAATTTTTTGGACATGTTATGAGAAGAAATGGATTGGAGAACTTATTGACAACTGGCAAGATCGAGGGGAACAGACCAAGAGGAAGACCGAGAGGAAAATACCTGGATGGCTTGGCCACGCGGCATGGACGAGACAGGAACACTGAGCTGATCCACGACTCTGGTGATCGAGTGAAATGGCGAGTCATGACCGCCCACCCTTTACGGCATGGCACATGATTGATTGATTGAATGGTGTCCCATCATCATGCTGACAGTTGGTTCAGCAGATAATGTGTTATATCGGTGTCTATATAAGAGCACCTGATCTCAGGGCTTATCTGCTGGTGATTAGTCTCCTTTGTGTGGGCCTTTCTTGAGTTTAGATGAACGCATGTTCATCATGCATCATGCACAGCTACGCACATTGTTTAAAACTCCTCCCAAAGTTTGGGTAATGCATATATCATAACATTTATGTTTCAAACATAACCACAGGATAACATATAACAACTGAAGCATTCTACATCAGCAACAAGTATGCATACAGAACGCTACTCATAATGATAGCAAAACAGAACATTCACTCTGGTCAGTTAGAATTAACTGAAACGTCTTATATAAACTGCATATTATCAAATTTATAAAATATGCATGGAAAATGCCCATAGCATAACATCATACTTCCACTTTTGTTGTAAGAATAACAGAAGCAAAGTAGCACAACTACATATAACAACATAAGAAAATGTAGCTCTCATAAAAGTAACAGACATCGAACAAAATGAATGTTCACAAATACAGGAATAGGGATCGGCGAAGTATTGACTATGATGTAAAATTCGTTGAAAATTCTAGATTCTTCCTCAAGAATCAAAACTCTCAACGACGTCTGATATATACATATAAGCTTACCTGATCTTCCAGACTTCCGGTCCCCAACATGGCGGATAGACATTGAACGGTTAAGGCCTCTGGGGTGATTACGCTCGTGGCTACGGTTTCTCATGGTTCTTCATGGTGAACTGGTAGTACATTGTTCCGTCGCCATGCTACTGAGTGAGTATATGGCACGAGTGACACCTGTAAGCTTTGAAATTCGTGTGGAGTGCTTTTACAACTGTCCGATGTTGCTTATACAGTGAACTGCATATTCGGAACAATGGCTACCGGCTGTCGCTGAATTGACTGGTTTGCCTTTTCTATTCATGAGTGCATTTTTCAGGAGACTCCTGGGAGTCGTCGCTGGCGCTACGGAGTTCGTGCTTTCTGCTTCACTTTCTGAGGGTTGCCCTGCGGAAAGTGATAGAGCCATGTGGGATAAAACCCGGGTCAACGAAGTCTTTCTGGTGCCTGCCGATTCCGTCGACGATGAACTGTATTTTTCGTGGAAGACTTTTTTGTTGGCATTTTGGAGGCGGCATTATGCACGGTGTACTTGAGCGGGCTGTTGGCTTGCCGTGACTCCTGTCTGTTCCACTTTTCACATTGGGCAGTGAGGAGCATTTTGTGTGATATTCACTGGTACAGGAACGGAGCATAATGGGGACGACACGTTGGCGTGAAGTTGGAACCACGACTAACTAACTGACCTTCCAGAAAGCAATCTGATTGTGAATTTCCAAGCAAAAGCTTATGTAAGGTCTTTACTGTATGGTAGTTATCGATGCCTAGTCAAACTAACACCTAACTTACTCTCAGATAGCATTAGTTCATAGATTCAAAGGGCATATTTATAAGCGGTCGCCACCTCCGTCATATTCAGACTGATAAACGGAGATTCGTCCATCTCTCCGGCCAGACCGTCTTATTCTGAC
Organism: Cepaea nemoralis; assembly: GCA_014155875.1. Classification (NCBI taxonomy): domain Eukaryota; kingdom Metazoa; phylum Mollusca; class Gastropoda; order Stylommatophora; family Helicidae; genus Cepaea; species Cepaea nemoralis. The sequence continues at coordinate 104,396 of JACEFZ010014754.1, read as the reverse complement.
TGTAGTAAGTGTTAGAACTGTTTCTTCGCATCCAATTAGATTATATCGTAATCGTGTCTGGCCGTCTACCTGGTGAAGGTGCTAACGACTTTCTCTGTAATCCCGTATATCCACGCGAGGAACACAGCTGCGCGAGATTCGGCGGCGGATCGTGTCGCGTTGGTTACTTACGGGGTATGTGAGCCGGTCGCTCAGAAAGCAATGGCAAACTACTGAGCGTAATCTAGACAAGAACATCAACAACTGCTGAAAAATGCTGGTGTTGACTGCAATGTCCTGTAAGGAATATGCAACTAAAAAAAAAAAATCCAGTCTGGTATATTTGCCTGGACGGTAATCCTTAATATTCACGCCTCTGGCTCGAATGACTGTCTGAAAGTTTTGCCGACTGGCCTGCCTTTGATACCTCTCTTGGTAAGCCGAAGTGTCGCGTCGTGTGATATGTGTAATCGCCCCAGGTAAACATGCTCGATATTGCTTTGTTTCCGCTTCACGCGTGAGTGCTTTTTTCGTGCTGTATGGGTTATTGGGATGTGAATTTAAACCTGCATATTGTCAAATAATACACGGAAATGCCCATTAGATCAAATTAAAAAGATTTGCACTTGGATGTTGCTCTCCTGTGTAATTCCAAGAAAACGGAGAAGTGGTATAATTGAAACACTGACCCATCATACTGCAGTTGGTTAAGTGGAAACAAATGAAACAAGTGCTATACCACAGCGCAGGTAACTATGGATGAGCCCTAATTATATGTTTGTGCTTTTGTCCCAGTGAGTATATGCTCAGTTATTGCATCATCATCATTTAGCCAAATAGCAAGAAGATGGTGTCGATACAGTGAGGCTGGCATTAAAAGATCAACCTAGTGATGAGTTCACAGAAGTTGTCAGCCAGTCTTGTTAACTCTTCCAGCTCCTTTCTATATGGTAACATTACTGTTGAGTTCAAGACAGTTCACCACCCGGCCCCACACCATCACGAGCCCCAGCCTCGTCTCAAACGCCCGCCTTTCGTGCCGAGTTCAGCGCGTGCTGGGAAAGCAGCTTATTATATCCAAATTTAGAACCGGGCCATAATGAGCACAAGAGACGAAGCCAATTTACTTTTCCTCGGTAGCATGTTGCGGCTGATCTCTCCGTCCTCGTCTTTCTCTTCTAAATTATCCATTGCCGCTGCCTCCTCGTTCTCGTCCTCCTCCTCGTCCTCCTCCTCCTCCTCCTCCTCGTCCTTCTTCCATTCCTCCTCCTCCTCCTCTTCTTCCTCCTCCTCCTCCTCCTCCTCCTCCTTCTTCTTCTTCTTCTTCTTCTTCTTCTTCTTCTTCTTCTTCTTCTTCTTCTTCTTCTTCTTCTTCTTCTTCTTCTTGCTGCTGCTGCTCTCCTCACACTCCTCCCCCTTCTATTCCTACTCTTACTACAACCACCACCAAATACTACTACTACTACTACTACTACTACTACTACTACTACTACTACTACTACTACTACTACTACTACTACTACTACTACTACTACTACTACTACTACTACTACTACTACTGCTACTACTGCTGCTGCTGCTGTTGCTGCCACCACCACCACCACCACCACCACGACTATTACTACCGCAGTAGCTGTAATTACTACTACTATAATTATTCACATGGATACTACTACAACGCCTACTAACACTACTCCTGCTGCTGCTGCTGCTGCTGCTACTACTACTACTACTACTACTACTACTACAACTTCCGATATTATTACAACTACATTGCTCTTATCTGAGGATATAATTAGCCATCTCTGGTGTAGACAGGTGTGGTACGGGTTGACCCAGCCTCAAACGATAAGTGCGAAAGACGTCTCTGCGAACGTAAACATGACCGACCAGATATTGACTCTATCATTCTCTAATTATATGTTGTGTCTTTACCGACAACAAACATAGCCGCAAGTAAACATAACACTAAATAAACCTAACATTAAGTAAACCTAACATTACGTAAACTTAACTGTAATCAGTAAGTACATTTAACAGAGAGTAAATCTAACATGTAAACCTAACAGTAAGTAAGCCTAACATTACGTGAACCTAACAGTAAATGCACCTAACAGTACGTACACCTAATAGTAATTGAATCTAATGGTAAGAAAACCTAATTCTAAATGAGCTCGACAGTAGGTAAATCTAACAGTAAGTAGGCCTAACAATATGTAAACCTTGCTGTAAGTAAGCCTAACAGTAAGTATACCTAACAGTATGTAAATAAAGCAGCGAGTAAACCTAACAATAAGTACACCTAACATTGCGTGAATCTAGCAGTAAGTAAACCTAATAATAAATAATCTTAACAGTAAGTAAACCTAACAGTAAGTAAAACTAACATTACGTAAACCTAACAGTAAGTAAACTTAATAGCAAATGAACTTAACATTAAGTAAACCTAACAGTAAATAAACCTAACATTAAGTAAACCTAACAGTAAGTAAACCTAACATTAAATAAACCTAACATTACATAACCTAACATTAAGTAAATCTAACAGTAAATAAACCTAATAGTAAATGAACCTATCATTAAGTAAACCTAACATTACATAAACCTAACATTACGTAAACCTAACATAATGTAAACGTAACATTACGTAAACCTAACAGTAAATAAACCTGACATTACGTAAACCTTACATTACGTAGACCTAACATTAAGTGACCCTAACATTAAGTAAATCTAACATTAAGGATTCGTAAAACAAACAAAAAAACAAACTTTATTTTAAAGGGTAACAAATTGGGCACGCAGGCCGGTCTTACATTCGGCCCTTCCAGTCACTCGTCTTTCGTTCATCAATAGTGAATGATACATTCACATAGGAAAAAAAAACATAGTCTATAGTAAATGAAATCGTAATTGTAAATGAGCCGGTCTTCCTGGCGTAGGCGTTAAAGACGTTGTTCGAAGTAAATCTAACAGTAAATAGACCTAACAATAAGTAAACCTAACAGTAAGTAAACCTAACAGTAAGTATACCTAGCATTACGTGAACCTAACAGTAAGTAAACCTAACAGTAAGTAAACCTAACAGTAAGTATACCTAACATTACGTGAACCTAACAGTAAGTAAACCTAACAGTAAGTAAACTTAACATTATGTAAACCTAACAGAAAGTATACAAAGCAGCGATTAAACCTAACAGTAAGTACACCTAATATTATGTAAACCTAACAGTAAGTACACCTAATATCAAATGATCCTAACATTAAGTAAATCTAGCATTAAGTAAACCTAACATTAAGTAAACCTAACATTACATAAACCTAACATTACGTAAACCTAACATTAAGTAAACCTAACAGTAAGTAAAGCATACAGAACGAAGCTATGCGGGTCATTCTGGAGAGCCTGGCATATGATACCACAACATCCAGCTTAAGAATGGAAGTGGAGGCAGTCACTGCGGCTCTCCGCTGGATGGAGAATACGACACACACACACACACATCGTGATTGTAACTGACTCAGAAAGCATGCTGACGAGGGTGAGGACGGGCAGACTTCGTGCGGAGTGGCTTGCTTCGCTTCGGAGGTCACGGGTGACAAGCATCGCCTGGATCTTTTCTCCGGGGCATGCCGGTGTGCTGGGAAATGAACAGGCGGACAGATTGGCTGGCTCTGCAGAACTTGGTGGAGTATTGATACATGATAAGGCAGACGTGGTTGCGGCCTTGTGGGAGTACGTGCACACCTCGGAGGAGCAAATGGATTACCATGGTCTGGCAAGAATGAGACAACGAGGAGTGATAAAGGGATCTGGCCGACGCTCAACGCTTAGAGGAAAGGCGAGACGGACTTATAATCAGATTGCTACTGGTACTATTAGTGTTGGGACTCTTCGCTGGCTGCTGAGGATGGGGACGGAGCACTTATGGGAATGCCCCGAATGCTGTGATGTCGATTCCTAAATCAATCAATCAATCAATCAATCAATCAATAAGTAAATCTAACATTAAGTAAATCTGGCAGTAAATAAACCTAATAGTAAATGAACCTAACATTAAACAAACCTAACATGACGTAAACCTACCGTTACGTAAACCTAACATTAAGTAAACCTAACAGTAAGTAAACCTATCAGTAAATAAACCTAATAGTAAATGAACCTAACATTCAGTAAACCTAACAGGACGTAAACCTAACATTACTACACCTAACATTACGTGAACCTAACATTAAGTAAACCTAACATTACGTAAACCTAGCATTAAATAAACCTAACATTACGTAAACCTAACATTACGTAGCCCTAACTTTAAGTAAATCTAACATTAAGTAAATCTAACATTAAGTAAACCTAACATTACGTAAACCTAGCATTAAATAAACCTAACATTACGTAAACCTAACATTACGTAGCCCTAACTTTAAGTAAATCTAACATTAAGTAAACCTAACATTAAGTAAAGCTAACATTACGTAAACCTAACATTAAGTAAATCTAGCATTAAGTAAATCTAACATTAAGGAAACCTAATAGTAAATGAGCTGGTCTCCCTGGCGTAAGCATTTAAGACGTTGTTCGTTATCCCGTATACTCTCGTACAAAACACAGCTGCGCGAGATTCGGCAACGGATCGCGTCGCGTTGGTTACTTACGGAGGGTATGTGAGCCGGTCGTCAGAAAGCAATGGCAAACAACTGAACGTAAAAATTTGCCATTGTTATAGACCAATCGGCACTCGATGGGTGATGTGGGTCATATAATGCTTTACTTCCCAGAACAATTTAACTAATTTAACAAATAAATTTAACTGGTTCATGGCCAAACGAACAAGCATTATAATGTAAATTTCCGTTCACTGAGCTTTTAAATTGTGGAAGATACCACGAAACAAAACAAATAACATGATGATCCAAGTATGGCGATACATCGCCCTATTGTCGAAATGGTAGGTCACATGTGGCGATATATTATCCTTCGACACTGAGTCAATTAAAACAAATATCAAAGCACACATTGTGTTAAATATAGTTATTAGATAAGAGTAATAAATGTCCTTGGATGAATAGGTGAACAAACAGATCCTCAGCACAACAATTCAAATTGGAAAAGAATAGCTATTACCTCGCAATACAAATTCGATTGAGGAAAATTAAATATTTTGTGTAATTACGCATTAATGCCTGGAGAAATTAACTATACAGGGAAACGTTTAGCGGGGAAGAGGAGAAGATGATAATCATACCGTAGACGGATTCAAGATGTGGTAGATAACTTACACATGACAGCAACAGAGGCAGGACGTGTGGCTTGTGATAGATAACTTGACATGGCAGTTTTAGAGTCAGAGCGTGTGGCTTATGATAGATAAATTACACATGGCAGCAACAGAGGCAGGACGTGTGGCTTGTGATAGAGTCAAATATCAGAAGTCCGGTACTTGGACATAGTTCTGCACAGAAAAAGCCACTGGATGATCTCATAACATTTCTTGATGCGTCTTTTAGGCTGTGTCCATCTGGTAGCCCATGTCAACTGTTAACAGATCACCACCTCGGGGAGAATGTTTTCGTGTGCTTTGATCTCAAATGTGGTTCATACACATGCAACTACTTCTAGTGCGCTGGACAGAATTTTGCGTGTGGATTAGCTTCCTCTATTACCAGTGTCCCTCGCCATCAGGCGAATCCTCCCCGACTTCTGGGGTATTTGTAGTTTACCTTCCCAAGTCAAGAACGAGAGGAGGATGTGAACCACATGACCACAGGGCCGATAGACAAGAGTGCCAGCTACTGAGGCACTGCGGCTCCCTCATCTAACAGGGTTTTACAGTATGTTTTATTATTAAATACACGGGGTCACTGTGATATGACTGTACATGTATCAAGCATTTTATACGTGTATCCCAGTTGTCCATAGTTACTGTAACATAACCGTCAATTTATCAAACAACGACATATTGTTTTAGAGTTTTTCACAGTAGTCTATCAGCGCCAATTATAACCTGCGTCTGCTGCTGCTTCTACTGCTACAATAACTCCGGTCTCATGCGGTCAGTGGATGGCTGTCTTTCTGTCTGTCTGAATGGCTGTCTGTCTGGATGGCTGTCTGTGTGATTGCCACGCAGTCTGTGCTACAGCGGGTTGATGTCTTTCCATCCTTTCTATGCCATTCTTCCCACCTGCTTATCAACTCACCCACCCATCTACACATCTGTCTGTCTGTTTGTCTGCCTATCTGTCCAGTCAGTCACCCATCCATCTATCCATCCACCCATCCACCTGCATACCTACCCAACCACTTACCCATCTATGTGTCTGTCAAAGGGCATGTATTTATGTCTATTCTTCTGCCTGCCAGACAGTATATCTATAAGTTTGATGTGCTATCTACCTACCAGCTATTCGCATTTACGGAGCGCTATCGAGAACAAGTCACACAAACTGTTCAAGAAAGATGATACGGGTGGGGGATTAGAGAAAATGGCACAATCCAAGAAAAACACCAGAATACACCCGACATACAAGTTGAGCAGCGTGGAGGCCGCCAAGACCTTAAAGAAGACGAGAGGAGAGAACCTTCCTGTGAGCTGTAGGAAAGAAACAGAACCTACAGTAACCACAAATGAAGCTGCCACGAGGAAGACCGACGACAAACCATCACAGACAAGAGCCAAAACAGCTGAGAATAAGAGTGAGGAGAAAGACACCAGAGTCGGAAACACCGACTCACAGATGATCAGGTGGGTTGTCAAACGTATCCAAATGGATGAACAAATCCTGAAGCAGCTGCAACAGGAAAATCTCCACATTTGAATCTTTAGGGCGGGGCGGCTTCTGACCTACTCCAAGATTCCAACAACTTTATCGGTGGTGACAACAGAGGGCAGCGAGATTCCAAGCTACGTGTTGATTAATAACAAAGTACAACAGCCTGAAAGATTCATTCCGAGAATCACTAAATGCTCAAGATGCCAGAGGGCCGGCCACAGCAGAGCAACATGCCGCAGCAAGACAGAGATATGCCGATAATGTGCCGACCACCATAATTTTAAGGGATATCGGTTGGCCAAACAGGACAAGGACTTTCGATCTGCCAAACGACAAGAGAAAGTGCGCCAACTGTCTTGGCAAACATGGGGCAAGATACCTGGGCTGTCCGTACCTCCAAAGACACAGATACGTCTTAAAGATCGCCATTACCACAAAGACTCCATACAAAGAAGCAATGCAGAGGTGCGAGACAGCCATATGCATCTCACAAGCTGAAAGATCTCAACTGCAAAGCCAGATTGACGAGCTAAAGAAACAAGTCAAGCTACTTTAAACACGGGCACCAACCAGTGAAAACGAGAAATTGCTGGCTGATATTAAGGAAATCCAGCAAAGCATCAAGCAAGAGGTGGAACGCGTGGCCTTATAAAGAAGGAGAACGAAGAAATCCTACAAACTATCAAATCAGAGAGAGAACTGCTAAAAGCTGAAATGGAACTAATCCAAAATAAACCAACAGAAGCCACGAAAAAGAAAACAGAGAAGCTACAAGTCGAAGCCAAACCAAAGACCAATCAGAAACTGCAAGCTAAAGCCAGCAGTCCAGCCACGATATCCAAGCAACCCAGTGGGAAATAAGCATCCCACAAGACACCTGAAGAAAACCCAGAGGAGGAATCCGACACATCTGAAACTGACTGGGGCACAGATGATGAGGAATGCATCGAATGGAGGGAGGCTGCGTGGTCTCGAGGTATGGTGTCCGCCTCGAGTGCTGAAGGTCCCGGGTTCAAGCCCTGGTGATGATCGGGATTTTTTCTCGTGGACTTCTAGTAATAAAATTTCCCCTGGTCTCTGGGTAGTGAGATCGGACGCCCGTGTGTATTGTTACGCACGTAAATAGTCCCTTGGCAGTTGGAAATCGAAAAAGAGTAGCCTAACGGCGCTGCCCGGGCACTATTTCGAGTTAAAAATCTACCCAAAGTATTTCAGGATACTCGCCGGTGCTACGGAGTTCGTGCACTGAGCTGAGTTTCTCCAGACCCAGGTTTGAGTTAGGAGGAAAACGGAGCACTTATGGGATGCATCCATGTGCCGTGATGTTGATCCATCGACTAAACTAAACTAAACTAAAGAATTTACCGGGAATATGAAGAAGATGAGGTAAAGCTTCTAGAGAAAATGGCTGAGTTTGAGGTACTGATAACCAACTAACTAATCAATAAATAGTCCTTATAAGGACTGCATCATATCAAAAACGACGAACCAGAAGCCAACACTGATCAAAGAAACCGCCAGAAGAGACGGACTCAAAGGAAGACCTCCCGGTCTCAATAAACTCTTCAATATCGATAAGCCAGCCAACACTGGCGCAGAAACCGAGAGAAACTTAGCCCGCACAATGAACCACCACAAATATAACTAATGCCACAGAGGCCAGTTGAACGGGTGGAAAGTTTTTTTTTCTTCTATAACTGGACCTGAATCTACAAGCCAGCGTGTTTATAAATCCATGTGACACACTGTATGTTTGTTGTTTTTCAATCACTTTGATTAGGTCATTGTGTCTTTATGTCTAGAGTAAACCTAATGCTAGAATTGACTGTCCATTGTTATGGGTCTGTGACCATGGTTCATTTATTCATTTTTACACAATTATTCTTAGATGTGAAGTTTGTAATTATCTTTGTATGATTCTTACATCTTAAGTTTATAGTCTTATGTCTATGATTCTTAGATCTGAAGTTTACAATTTTGTTTCTTTGAGTTTGATATCTGAAGTTTATTTTTTATTTTTTTTTTATTTTCTCGTTCTATGATTATTAGCTCTTAAGTTTATAATCCTATTTCTTCTATTCTGAAATATGAAATGTACAATTCTCTTTCAGTGATCTTTAAATCTGAAGTTTTATAACAATTTTTGGTTTGTGATTCTTAAATCTGAAATTTATAAACATGTTTTACTATGATTCTTAAATCTGAGGTTCATAATCCTATTTCTGTTATTTTAAAATCTGAAATGTACGATTCTGTTTCTATGATTCTTAAAATTAAGTTTTCCAATTCTCTTTGTACGATTCTTAGATTTGACGTTTTCTAATTCTTTTTGTATAATCTTAGATCTTAAGTTGTCTAATACTCTTTGTATGATCTTAGATCTAACGTTTTCTAATTCTATTTGGATAATCTAAGATCTGATGTTTTCTAATTCTCTTTGTATAATCTTGATCTGACGTTTTCTAATCCTCGTTTTGTGGATTGTAGATATGATGTTTTCTAATTCTCTTTCAGTTTTATGATTCCCAGGTATACAGGTATCTATCTAGTCTCGTCGTGTTTTCTTGTTGCTCTTTTATCACCAATTAGTTGTAAGCATGTTAATGTGTTCATCCTTCACGAAACTGTCAGAGTGAGTTGTTTGACTTTATGTTAGACCCCAGGATTTCACTCGCCGGCATGGCTTTCTCACGTGAACATGTTTCAGTAGGTAGAGCCTGCAAACGCGATCTCCAGAAGTCCCCGGATTCACCGAAAAGTCCATTAACAGTGGCAAATATGAGATTGCAAGAGCAAAAATACTGTTTTTCCGCTTACAAAAACACAGAGATAGTTTACTTGTGCGCTTGGGCCAAACACGCTCGTTTTGTTGCTTGCGCATTTTTGCAACGGAGAATCATTAACGGCTTTGCACTTACCGAGGATGGAGCGAGGGAAGAAAAGGTTAGTGGGGGGAGACAACCGTATGTGGATGAATGAGCAGTTGGGATAGATAATTATGGGGCTGTGGTGAAGGAATATAACTGAGATCGAAGGAAAGGAAGAGTGTAGTGGAAGAAGCTAGCTAGTGGACTGGATAATATAAGGAGTAATAAAATTTGCGATGGGGGAAGAAAGAAAGGGGGAGCTATTTTGAGATATTAAAATGTAAAGAAAATGTGTGAAACGGGGACAGATTGGAGAATTGAAATGGAAGCAGAAAAACAGGGGAAGATAGAAAATGACGAGGGAGGATTAACACTCAGCATAACTGTATAAAAATATATAGTTGCATATTTGAAGGAGATGGAGAGAGAGAGAGAGAGAGAGAGAGAGAGAGAGAGAGAGAGAGAGAGAGAGAGAGAGAGAGAGAGAGAGAGAGAGAGAGAGAGAGAGAAGCATATGGAAAAATGGATAATTGGGATACTGGATGTTTTGATGGATGGTCAGAAGAATGAAAAGATGAACAAATACGTTTTATGATGGATAAGGTGGTGATGGGAAAGATGGATGCAGACAGGTTTCATTAAAACTAGTTGATCGTCAAGGAAAGGGCTGATTGATATAAATATATTAACTAATGGGGAATGGTTTGATTGGTAAGAAAGGGATTGTTTATTGACTGGGAAATAGGTTTATTGATAACAATTAGATCGATGGATGGGGAATGGGTTGATTTATGATTACTATGGTGTTGGGTGGGGAATGGGTTGACTGAGGGAAGTTATGTGGTTACTGGGGTATGGATTAATTGATGGGAAGTAAGTTGGTGGATGAGAAATGGGTTGATTGGTGGGAAGTAAGTTGATGAATGGTGAATGGGTTGATTGATGAAAATATATTGACCGATGGAGAATGTGTTGATTGATGGAAATATATTGACCAATGGGGAATGGGTTGATTGGTGAGAATTAAGTTGATGGGTGGTGAATGAGTTGAATGATAGAAATATATTGACTAATGGGTAGTGGGTTGATTGGAGAGAAAACGTTTGTTGATGAATGGGGAGGGGGATGAGTTGATTGATGGGATGGAGGTTGGTGGATGGGGAATGAGTTGCTTGGTGGGGAATACCTTCATTGATCAGAATGGGATGTTTGATAGCATTTTATTGGCGGTTGAGAAATAGGTTGATAGACCAATAGATGGGCGACTTAGTATATGTACGGACATACTGGTGTGTATTGAAAGGATTGGTGATGACAGAAGGGTGGTTTATTGGATAGATATGTGGGTGAATGGATACATATACGAGGGTAAGTTAATAAGTAAGTCACAAATGGCTGTAGAAAAATAACTAAATATGATAACAACCTGAAACAAGTTTATTTTTATACATACATTGTCCCTTTATTTCTCAACATAATTTCCACCAACATTGATATACTTATCCCATCGTTTTATCAGTCCTCCCAAACGGCTGCATAGAACTGTGTGCTTTGTTTTCATTTACCTGCCATCCCATAGAACTGTGTGACTTACTTATTGACTCGCCCTCGTAACTTTTTCAACCCAGCTATGCACCGCTTTACGAGATAAACATGTGTCAGCATAAACACTGAAAACAAACCTTGGCGGGAGACATTTCGTGAATGACGCCGAAGTTGAATGGGAAGTACAAGTTTTGACGAATGGAAACTTAGACAGATGAACGAATATATGGAAGGGTGAATGAGTAAATTGATGCATTGGTTGATGGTTGAGTTGTAAGTACATTTAGGACAGGCTAATGCATGGATGGTTAACTTGATGGATGAGTAGACAATTAGATCAATGGGATGCTGGATGGATGAATGGAGAAAATATGTAGATAGGGCGATGGTTGAGTTGTCGATTAATAGATGGAAATGAAGTTTTGTGAACTACTGAATTGACAAGTCTGATGTGTGGATGGTTGGTTAGTGGATAGTTATATGTATGCGTGGATAAGATGGATGAGTTACTGAATGGATGAATAGTTAGAATGAATGAATGAATGAGTGAATGATAACAGTTTAAAGGTTTAAAGGGGAGTGGATCCACGTAATTGTACCAAGTTTTCTCTCTCTATCTCATATGGCTCGGCCTTTTCCCACAGGACAGCCTGCGGGCAGCCTCGCACAAAGCAGGAACTCCGTAGCACCGAGACAGTTGCACTGGTCAACCGAATGACTTAGTCCGGAATCAAACCCACAACCTTGGAAGCGTGAGGCGGGTGGTCTCGTCAGTTCGCGACGGAGCCGCTCCATTGAGTGATTGAAGGAGTAGGGACAGTTGGGCACTGACAGTTTCCGTATCTACAGCATTGCAACCCGTCACCCCCATTTAACGTTCTCTACTCACAGATAAGGCCAACATGTTTGTCTGCAGCAAAAGTTAGATCTCAAGAGGCTAGGGGTTCGAATCCTATGTCTAAAACTTTTTTGTATCTGGTACCTGGCTTGAAACAGGGTGATGCACTATCGCCGCTACTCTTCAATCTGGCTCTAGAGAAAGTTGTAAGGAAGGTAAAGGAGGAATGTGATATTGGAGGAACATCCAAGCTGCTTGGTTATGCAGATGATATAGATATTATAGGGCAAAGTGAACAAAAGACATTAGAAATATTGACTCACTTAAAGGAAAAAGCCCAACAGATGGGGCTGGTTATCAACCAAGATAAGACAGAATATATGGTAATTTCAAGAGACGGAATGGCTAAAAACTCTGGCCACATACAAATAGATAATATGACCATTAAAAGAACGGAAACATACAAATACCTGGGTACAATCTTCAACTGCTCCAACATCATAAGGGAAGAAATACAAACTAGAATCAACTCTGGAAATAAGATATACTATGCACTACAACATCTACTAAAATCAAAGGCGCTATCTCGTAACACCAAAATCACAATATACAAAACACTGATCAGACCAGTTGTGCTGTATGGCTCTGAAACCTGGAGTACAACGAAAGGAGACGAAGCCTTGTTACAAACCTTTGAGAACAAAATTTTAAGACGCATCTTTGGACCCATTAGGGATACACAAAGTGGAGAGTGGAAAAGAAGAAGTAACAAAGACATTTATGATTTGTTTAAGTCCCCGCTAATCACTGGTATCATGAAGGCTAATAGACTACAATGGCTGGGGCATATAGAAAGAATGGAAGATAATAGGGAAACAAAACTCGCTTACACTCGGGAAATAAATGACCGTAGACCCCGAGGTAGACCAAGAAGGCGGTGGAGAGATAATATACATACAGACCTACAAGCACTTGGAATCAACGACTGGCAAGAGAAGGTCCACCAGAGAGACGAATGGAGACAGATTGTATTTGCAGCAAAGAACCTCAATGGCTCGGAATGCTGAAGAAGAAGAAGGTATCTTATGTGTCTGTGTAGTGCCTGCTGTGTGACCTAAACTTTATATGAGTTCTAATCAATGCTGTTGTGTGTACTTTTCTTGTATACCACATCACGTGACGGTGTTAAAGTCAATATCATACATTAGTGTGGGTAAGACGCTACACTGACAATGTCATGATTGCTGTCGAACAACGGTTCGATGCCAGCTCACGTCGTGCGCTATGGGAGGAAAAGTAAGTTGCATATCCTTTACATGACGTCACAATTAACCCCATCATTTTTTGGCTGTGTGCAATGTCTTGGCAAGTTTACGTTCAATAGTTTGCGGTTGCTTTTTGGAAGACCGGCACCCATACCATCGTATTAAAACCAGCACAAGGCCGTCTGCTGCCAAATCGCCCGCAGCTGTATTTTGAACGCGGTATGCTGGATTATAAAAATCAGTCCATTGGACTAGAAGTAGTTACACGTGTATGGACTACGATTGAGTTTAAAGCGAGTGAACAAATGGTTTCTAGCTAGATCACTGCTGTTCTGGTTGAAGTCAAAGTTAGGAGAGACGTCACCTCAATCTCATTAGAATCGGGAGAGTGGATCGACCAATTTTCCATACACACTAATAAAACCGAGGAACTGATTTGGACACCTCAGTTCGTAATGTCACATTCACACCTGTACAGCTGTATCTTTCACGAGCCCACCTTTATAACGAGAAGCGTCATTTGTTTGAGCCCTCGCGACCTTTCTGACCTGACAGCTCGCGTGCGCATGATTCCAGGTTGATTCAGACTCCAGGTGCAGGGAATACCTGAGCTCCGACCTGGCTGCCGGTGTAATACCTCTTTAAATGTGAGATAACTGCCTGCCTGTGGGTGAGGTTCGAACTCCTACTAGACAGCGAATGTCATCATGTGTGTGTTAACTTCTTCACCGCACAACGTGTCACGGACATGTTTTTAGTCAAACATCTCTGTTTGTTTTTTTTTAAAACATTTTTGTTTTATTTTATTGTGTGTCTGTCTGCCTCCCCTCCTGCCTGTCACCCTTTCTGTCTGAAGCGTACATAGTATATGTATACACACATACAGACAAATATACACGTATACACACATACACAAACACAGGAAAACAGGAAATTGTATCTTTACACCCAAGGTTAGAATAGGGAAGACTTCAGTGATAACGATGATGATGAATGCAGTAATAAGAATCCATCTCCTTTCATTCAATGATTTGTTTCTCCCTTTTTCTGTCTTTTTGGTGATTAATTAATTAGATCATATGTTCTTTCATTCAATGATTTGTTTTTGTCTTTTGGTGATAAATGCAGTAATTAGATTATATATTCTTTCATTCAATGATTTTGTTCTCCCTTTTTTCTGTCCTTTCGTGATGAATACAGTAATTAGATCATATATTCTTTTATTCAATTATTTACTTCTCCTTTTTTCTGTATTTTGGTGATGAATACAGTATTTAGATCATATATTTTGCTTTCATTCAATGATTTGTTTCTCCTTTTCTCTGTCTTTCAGGAAGTTGGAAGTATTATTGGGAAGGTAAGAAACAATTTTATTGTTTTGCTGTTATGATTATTTGTATGATCGTATGATTATTTGTATGATCGTGTTTACACATCTGTTTATGATTATTTACGTTAATTTATGACAGCCACCGTAGAGCAGCGGTTAGACGCGTCCATGCCAGCACGGTGGTTAAGGGTTTCTCTTCTTCTTTTGCTTTCATTCGGAGAGGTGTTTCGGACGACATTGCGTTGTGCCTGTTTACAGCAAATCTGCGTTCATTGCGCCGTTAGGCCGACTTCTGCGGGAATTTGTTGACTGGGTTAACCTTCCCGGGTGTTAAGTGTTCAGACCTGCATCAATGTGGATTTTAAAAATTAAAGTCGGTCGACGCAGACTAAAATGGGAACCAGGAAATGCTTTCGAGGGTAAAGGCGGCCGGCGGGAAACTGAGCACATCAGTGCCGATTGCCGATTGGTATGTGGGCCAGGCACCTTATGTCCAATGTTCCTTCAGACATGCAGAAGGATCCTTCACTTTACTTTGTTACGTTAATATGTGTGGGCGTGTGGGTATGTGTGTGTTTGTGGGTGTGTGAGAGGGTGTGTCTGGGTGTGTCAGGGTGTGTCTGGGTATGTGAGGGTGTATGTAGGGTGTGTGTATGTGTGTGAGGGTGTGTGTGTATGTGTGTGGGGGCGTGTGAGGGTGTGTGTGTGGGCGTGTGTTAAGGTGTGGGTGGGTGGGGCAGCGAAGGTTGTTTAGAAGTTACACCATCCGCTTCTGGCTCAGACAGGCCTGGTTTGTTCCACAGTTTGAATTTCATTTGCATAAAATAAGAAATATTTCTGTCTTGGACAACAGCCAATGTTGTTTTATCCGTGGTTTGTTTATATTGTTTTTGTTCTTATATGGGGCTTATGGTATGTAGAAATGTATATGGCTTTGTGCTATACTGTAGTGCAGTTTGTAGTATTCATATTGTGTTTACCTCTGCATGTGTTTTTGCTGCAATATTTTGTCTGTATTGTTTTGCGTTTGTTAATTATCTATGTGTATTATATGGTACATGAGAATTTATACGGCTTTATTCTGTGATATATTTTTATGCATGAATGCGGTGTGTGTGTGTGTGTGTGTGTGTGTGTGTGTGTGTGTGTGTGTGTGTGTGTGTGTGTGTGTGTGTGTCTGTGAGTCTGTGTGTCCATGTGTGTGTGTGTGTGTGTGTGTGTGTTTATTATGGGACGGGGTTAGGCACGTTTTATTGGTGTCTTCTTCTGCTGTGTTTTTGTGTGCGTCTTCGTCTACTGCTTTATTTCTACTTTTATGATTTGTTTTGTTTGAATGTTAGTGTTCCTGCGTGTGCAACGTATATGTTGTGTTTTTAAGTCTGTTTATATTATAACGGGCCTGCTTATATGTTTTGTATATTACTGTAATATTTTGCTTGTGCTTGCATATTGTATTTTGTTTCTCTTTATGTATTTTGTACAGAATTGTGTGTTGTGATTTCTACGAATGTTGTGCTATATTATGTTTCCATAGCCAAATCTGTTATTTTTATCCAATTTCTTTCTTTCTGTTTAAGTTCGCCTCCATTATATTTGTTTACATGTAGCATGTTTACTGGGTAGTGTGTTTGTAATGTGGTTTGTGTATTCGTTTTCGTCTGATTGTATTTGCTTACCTTGCTCGCCTGTTTAAATTTATTTTTGCCTTCAATGTATAAATCGTATGTGTTTGAATTGTAGCTGTGCTGTCTATTTGAATTTTAGTTGTAATATCTGTTTGAATTGTAGCTGTACTGTCTGTTTGAATTGTAGTTGTGCTGTTTGGTTTATGTGTACGCCTGTCATGACTTTTGTTTATAGCGTTGAATGGTGTGCGTATTGCTTGTCTCTAATTCTCTTGTCCCTGAATTGTAGGTCTCCCCTATTTCCTGTGCCCAGTGGCTTCCAGAGAAATGACTGTCTAGCTATGCAATTGTCAGGTTGTCTCGGTGTCTGTCGTATCCAGCGTTCACGTCTTTTCCCCACTTCTTGAGTCGAAGTAATCTGTTTCGTGATTTTGTCATACCATTTTAGTCCTTCTATAAGTATGTGCACGAATAACTCATGCTAGCAGAATTCTCCTGCGAATCATCACTAAGAGAATTGAAAGTGATTTAGAATATGAATTACGTGAAGTGCAGGCAGGATTTATACAGGGCAAAGGAACCAGTGAGCATATCTTTTACATGAGATTTATCTTAGAGGAATGCAGACAGTACAATGTTGATCTTCATACTGGATTCATCATGAGAAACTGTGAAACACCCAGAACAATATGAGATGTCCAGCACATTTGATCAAGGTAACTGAGTCATTATATCATGATCCACAGGCAGCTGTCGGAGTAGCCGGGGAAGCAAAAACAACTTTAAAGTGCAAAAGGAAGTGAGACGGAGCTGTATTCTCTTTCCATACCTATTCAACATATATTCATGACACCTAATGATAAATGTCAAAAGTGATGATACTAACAATCATTTTTAGACATTCCTAATTGGTGGAAATCCAATTCTAGAACTTAGATATGCAGATGACACAGTCCTCCAGTCCTCCTCTCAAATAATGCTAAAGTGTTAGATTATGTCTGATAAGAGACAGTGAAAATCTAAATTTATTTCTGAATTTAAGCTAAACACAAATAATGTCTATGAACAAAATTATATGCCAAACAAAGATCACAATCAACAGGAAGGGGGCGGTTCAAATGAAGATAGACACAGTCAGTGCAGAGGATATACAGTATTTAGTATATATGGCATAGCATCATTCAACAAGATAAAATAACGTATGTGAGAGCATGCATTGTTTTCCCTGGCAACTACATAGATGTTAGAGATGTACCATTTCGCAATTACTAGTGAAGAAAATTAAGACTTTTGGGCTGAAATGTTGCAGAAAAGTTCTTAGAATATCGTGAAACAAGAAGGATAAAAAAAAGTATTTACATTCTACAGAAAATGAACATCAAATAAACCTGGTACATAAACAGTTTCATGTCACGGAAACTAAAATACATTAGCCATATTAGAGGCCGCCGTGGCTGGTAGATAACTATAGTGGAAGGCGTGGTTCCGGGAAGAAGAAGCAGGCGTCGACCAGCCGAAAGATGAACACAGGGCGCCGCGAACACATCGGGCATGAAGGTGTATGAGGCAGGAGGGAGGGCCAGGGACCGAGAGGCTCGTCGGCGTGAGCGACGTTCTGCCAAGGACCTGCTGTATAGTGATGATGTAGGTAATCCTCAATGTATTATTTATGTGGTCAATAGGCAACATCCAAAAGACGCGAGCTACCGACTCACAGCTAGAGTGTGAGCCTATAAAGCTCCGCGGCTAGTGTACTCGTGTGCTATCCGGTGGTCATAGATTAAAATCCCCCTTCCCGTCCCTCGAAATTAGGTTTTTTTGTGACTAGATGTTTCTGAATAGACGAATAAAATGGCCTGAAAGGGAAGGCGGCCCATGATCCTCATCATCATCTCCCTCTTTTGCAGTCAAGCGTCGAGAGGAAGTATAGTTGATGTTCCATCGCCATTTGAGTAGCGCTGGATATTGTCAGTCCGTGTGAGTGTACAATGTCTTTGGTGTCGCCAATCTATTTTTTCTCGGGCGTCCTCTTGCTTTCGTATCAGATCTTCTTTTGTGGAGCGCCAATGGTGGTATATGATGATGTTGCATGCTAGCGAGATGCCAAAATCATCCTATCTTCCGATGTATCTGGCACGGGGTGTGTGTTGATCACACTAACTGTCAGTTAAAACCACGATACCCACCACATACATACCTAATACCACATGCTAGACTCGGCAGGGTGTCCTGGAATCAGGATTCTTTACCTTCCCCATAGCTAAAATATAAGTTATCGACAATAGTTTTACATCTCCATTCAGGGGACGTAACAAAGCTTACACAAATGCTATAATCGCTTCGCTTTCATAATTTGCATAACATCACCGAGTACTTTGAATGGTATTCGCTATTATGAAAGCCGCATGCCTATTTATGCATTTAAAAAAATCTGTCCCTTTCTGTCGCTAGGCGGACTGCAAAGCACATACAAAGCTGGAACCCATTAAATTAATTACTTCCCTTGGCTGCTGTTGACATTGGCAACGGCGTCTGATCGATCCTGCTAGTCCGTTCAGATGAATATTTGGTTTGGTCGCTAACAGGCTGCAGTATTCTCCTGACAATAGCCACAGTACTCGCGTTTGCTCAGTGTGCGCTCTGATTTCTGCTTTATACAATATTTCTAGATATAATTTTTGCAACCAGAGCAATTTATGGAAAGCGATTTGTTGACAATTTGTGGCGAGCTGAAGATCGCTGATTTGTTCGTGTCACTACAATGATTTAGCTTTTGGTTTTCTTAAATGCTATACAGTATTGTATGAGTTGAGTTGAGCTAAGAACCAACATGACTGCGCTCAGGACATTTCCATACGCGCTCCGTCCCCTCGTTTAACAGCCAGCGAAGAGTCATACTACTAATTATTCCCAACGCTGTCTGATTAAACGTTCTTCTGGTCTTCCGTCTGAGTTTTGAGATTCTTCCAGAACCCTTGCCGATCCAGTGCAATAATCATTCTTTCCACATACAAGGTTCTCAGTCTGTTCCCCCGCCTTCTCCACCTGGTCCCACAGGCGCTCAACCACCTCTCCCTTGTCCTTATGTAATCTACCACCAAGAGGTGCATTCCCTGCCAGCCTATTAGCCTGTTCATTCCACCGCACTCCCTCATGGCCAGGGCAAAAAATCCACATAATTCTCACAATCTATGACCTTTGAAGCGAGGATAGCCATTCCACACGAAACATTTCTTTCTCCGCCTTACTAAGCATACTCCTTGAGTTTTTGCTTACATCCCATGCACTATAGTATGAGTGTACCCAGTTCCTCCTCCCATTTTGCATGTGATTACATGTAATGCTGTATGGTATCTGCGTCTTTTCTATACCCGTGGTTGGTTTACTTAAATCCCATGTTGTATGGTATGAGTGTACCAGTACCTCTACACGTGGTTGATTTGATTAAATCCCATGTTGTATGGTATGAGTGTACCAGTACCTCTACACGTGGTTGATTTGATTAAATCCCATGCAGTATGGTATGAATGTACCAGTGCCTCTACACGTGGTTGATTTGCTTAAATCCCATGCAACATGGTATGAGTGTACCAACGTCTCTTTGCAATGTAATTTGGGAACAAAACATAACATCATCACAAAGTTAACTCCTTTGCAAATTTCTCGCCGGAGCTGTTGTCCTATTCACCCGATTAGGAAAGACATTTCTTTCTCGTCTGCCTTCCGTAACCGTAGATAGACTGCCACCAGGCTATCTAAAAGGCCTGGGTTTGTGTCGTCTTAAGTGCCGTCTCTGCTCTAGAATCTAACCGACTTCGAAGGATGACTAGTAACTAGGCTACCTCCGAGACAACTCTTGCAGTTGTGGGTCACATATATTACTTAGACCTACAAAGTAGTAATCACCAGCGTTGTTATCGTTCTGAAGCTTCTTAATATGCTGCCAATGCTGCTGGCTTTAGTGCTACATATGTCTCCATTGACAATCACCTGCACGTCTGACCAATAAATGTGGTCGACATACCTCTTTGCCCTTTGTATGCAAGAAATATGCATTAAATACATTTATGTGTTGGACTCTCACATTGTAAGCTTATTGCTACGACAGGACTGTCTTTTCTTGTGCTTTGCTCTGAGCAATTTTCCTTCTTCGCTTATCCCTTCTAGTATATTATCTTTACCGGTTAAGTGGATAAGGAGTTACGGACGCTGTCTGGAACCTACAGGGCTAATAAAACAGCGGGAGACGCGAAAACAGGCGCAGAAAAGAATTACAGACAAAGATGAATAATACTAGGAGACACGGAGAGAGCTGCAGGAGAAGGCAACAGATATTACGGCTTGGAAAGGGTTGACTGAGAGCCTACGCCCAATGGGAGATATAGGACAGAAGAGAAACAAACAAATCTGACCGTTATGCAAGTATTAAGAAAGTCACTTAGAAGGTTTGCCTATGGTGAAGGAAGGAGTTACTGATGCTATCAAACATATGTAGACAGAAAAAAAAAAAGTTGAGTCAGATGGAATCACGGCTAAGGAATTAGAAGTGTGGGACGCATTTGACCTAGAAATATGAACAGATAAAGCAAAGAGTTAGACAATGATGTGTTGTGTCATCGGATCTCTTCTGCCTGTGTAGTGAAATAATAATGCTGGAGATCAAGGATAGATCAGGAATATGAGCTGGGTGTATAATATAAACAATCTGCGTTCTGTGTATGATATTGTAGTGATAAATGAAAACACAACAGATCTCCGACAATTGTTGGATATTGTAGTAATAAAGAAAGATTATACATAACAACAGACAGCTAATATTTTTGCAGAGATTAAGAGCGGAATAAGCCAGGTAAAAATTGCCTTTTATGACATGAAGAAGCATCTTATGAAATAAGTCGCTTCAATTGCTGTCAGAATGAGAGTACTCACATGTTACACGGAGCCTGTTCTACTGTACACATTGAGTCTTAGGATATTAACGAACAATTTAGGCAGAGCTTCGGGTTAACGGGGATGTGGTTTCTGGGTGGAATGTTGCTGCTACGACTTGGAGTAACTAACAAAGTTAGCCTGGAAGATGACAATGAAAGTAGAGCATTCAACGCAGCTATCAGTAACACATGAATGGTGTTCTTTGGTCATGTTGTAGGAAACTGAAACAACCAACAGTAGAAGAGGCCAAGCGAAGGAGGTGATGATGATGGGTTCTCAAAGCCGGTGGCATTGAGAAATAACATCGATAGAACTGATCCAGGAGACCTAGAACTGAGGTTTGCGAAGAGACATGATCGCCCGTGTCATTGTCCGAAGCATATGATAATGACGAGATATTAGGATGATTGACAGTACGACGAAGTTATACATTTTCCTTCCGCGGAGAGCTCCCATCATTTTAAGGTGGCAAGTTCGAATTCTGGTGTGCTTTTCAATTCGTCTATTGTTTAATGTGTCATTGTATCTCTACGCCTTTTCTTAGCTTCTGAGAGTACCGATCAATGCCATCCCCACCCACCCACAAGGATATATATATATATATATATATATATATATATATATATATATATATATATATATATATATATATATATATATATGTGTGTGTGTGTGTGTGTGTGTGTGTGTGTGTGTGTGTGTGTGTGTATTACAGTACATGCCGTGTGGCGTTAGTTATGGTTATTATGTCTGTCCACAGCCTTCTGTCTCGTGTACTGCTAGTCATTTTCTGAAACCTATGTCTACAACAAACCCGCTGTAACAAGGTACTCCAGCTTCCACTGTTCTTAACCTGCCCAAAGAAAGTGCACTGCTACACTGAACAGAGACAATTAGATAGTAGACGGTCAAGATGATAAGAACACGTTATGAGGAGACATAAACTTGTAAACTCAATGACACACGGCAGACCTTGACAAGTAGAAGACAGAGAGATCAATACCTGGGTGGTTTGGCCATCTGGCTTAAACTGGACGAGAAGACAAGCCCGATCTAAGACTCGGGTGAACGTCTGAGATGGCATACCACGACCTTCAGTGCTTATCGGCATGAAGATGATGATGATCTCTGACAACATGCGATACCGTTTTTCCCAGTAACAACTACAGAAATGTCAGTTTGCAATTAAGTAATGGCCGAGTAAACATAGACTTGTGAAAGCGGAATAAGCAAACCAGGAGAAGACAACTGACACTCAGAACTATCCTAGCAGGATTGTCTGTGCTGGCGATCTCTTTAGCCAGTGCATCGCAGTGGATAGTACGCTTGTCTGTCAGTCCCTTTGTCATGTATTCGAATCCGCATCGAGTCGGGGTTTGTATTTTAACTGACGTGGTCGTCGCAGCTTAAGATTCATTCCAGAAAATGTTCTGGAAAGTAAAGCCGGTCTGTGTGATATTGACCCCATCACCCATTGAGTGATGATTGGTCTACATAAATGTGGGGCTGGCACCGTATACCCAATACTCATTAAGGCATTAAAACGGATCCTTACAGTAAACATTGAGTCTGGAGGGTTTTACACACATGCTCTATTTCATTGTGGTTAGTACTCCACTTGGGCCGTTTGTTGCTGGGGTTCATTATGATTCGCCTAATTAAATGATAATATTCTTTAACAAGTGAATCGGTTCAACTATCTCGGAACAGTCATAACATCGGATGGGAGATGCTTTGAAGATATTAAAACAAGAATCGCCATGGCTAATGTAGTCTTTAGCAAGATGAAAAACATACTGACCAATAAAAAGATGTCAGTTGAAACGAGAAACAGAGTGTTGAGATGCTACACAGAGCCTGTACTTTTGTATGGATGTGAAGCTTGGACAATGAGCGGTTAAGCTGAAAAAACATCTTATGGCTGTGGAAATGTGGTTTTGGAGGAGAATGCAAAGAATACCATGGACAGACAGAAAAACCAATGAACAAGTCCTACAAGAAACAAATGAATATCGTAAATTAGACGTAGACAGTCAAAATTTTTGGGCATGTTATGAGAAGAAATGAATTGGAGAACTTGGGGACAACTGGCAAGATCGAAGGGAAGAGAACGAACGAACGAACAACGAACGAACAACGAACGAACGAACGAACAAACAAACTTTATTTTCAAAGGGTAACAAATTGGACACGATAGCCCGTCTTACATTCGATCCTTCCAATCACTCATCTTTCGTTCATCAATAGTGCATGATACATTCACATAGAAAAAAAAAACATTGTCAAATGAATATTGTAAACATAAACAATGGATTTTACCATGTTATGACACACATTCCCCACCTATCCACACAGCCATACCCACCACACATCCCCCAAACACAATCCCCTACCCACCCACACACACCCCAGGTAACACATACATAACCCAACCCATCCACCACCCACACACATCCACCCACACACATCCCCCGCCCACACACACACACACAACCCAGGCACCCATACATGCATCAACCCACCCATCTCCCACCCACTCACATACCCCGAACTACACACATCTCCACACCTACACACATCTCCCAACCCATCCCATACCCACACACACTCACCCACCCACATATCCTCCACCACCCAGCCAAGCACATATCCCCCACCCCACACACATCTCCCTGTCAACCCACACATCCGCAATTACACGCACACACACACACACACTTGTTGCACCCACCCACACATTCCCACTTACACACACTCCACCACCCATACAATCTCCCCCACCCACTCACACATCCCGAACCCACACACACATCCCTCACCCATCCCCCAACCTACACACACTCACCCACAAATCCTCCACCCTTGCCCCAACCACACATCCCTTAACCACACATCCCCCACCCACACCCACCCCACCCATACACACATCTCCCCACCCATACACACATCTCCCCACCCATACACACATCCACCACACACACACACACACATCCCCACTCACACACCAATCTCCCCACCCGCCAACACATCCCCCACTCACCTACACACACCTCCCACCTACACACATTTCCCCGACCCATCCACACACATATCCCCACTCACACATACATCCTCCACTCACACACACATCCCCCACTCACACACACATCCCCCACTCACACACACATCCACACCCACCCACACATCTCACTACCCACCAACACCCACATCCCCACCCACTCACTCAAACACATACACACACACACACATTCCCAAACCCACACGTCCCTGATCCGCACTCACATCCCCACACACATCCGGACCCTACCCGTACATTTTCCCACTCACCCTCGCATCCCCCACACACACATAATTCACCCACACATATCCCCACCCACCCACACTTTCGCCACCCCCACACATCCCGCGACCTGCACACGCAGCCCCCCCCCCACCCCCTTCTGAGGATGGAGAGACCAAGGGGAACACCGAGAAGTAAATACCTGGATGGCTTGGTTGAGACAAGAACACTGAGCTTATCCACGACTCTGGTGATCGAGTGAAATGGCGAGTCATGACCGCCACGTTTTCCAGGCATGACACATGATGGATGGTTGCTGAGGTTCTTAAGGGAAACAAAGAATAGAAACTCTACAACCTATCATACATGCCGTAAAAGACCACTACAGAGGGTTGCGTGGAACTGGCTGCCTCAAACTTGGGGACTTCAGCAACTAGGGTTTGGTTGCGGGGTATGTGGTGAGCAAGTAGATGTTTGCCAATGTTAAATAGCTTGACCCCGCCATACTCGTAGACAAACACAATTTAAACATAAATACTGCTGTAAAATGAGGTCAGCACGGCTGAACGGATAAGAGCGCTCGCTCTAAAACACCCGATGTGCTGAAGCCGAGGTAGCAGGTTCATCCCCTACATCGGTCTGTTGGACTAAAATGTTAACTTCTCGTCTTTGACATTGTCAGCAACCTAGTTTATACAGGCATACAGGGATTCTTCATTTGTACCGCACGAATATCAACTCGTAGGTGTACAAAGGGTAAAGTCGCTTTATTGCGTACAAATTACATTCGGCTCCACGAGCTCACATTAACATTCATATATGCACATTATCACAATCAATATAATCATAACAATACTAAGCACAATCTCTATCTGTCCTAATGCTAGCTTAAGTCACTACACTACTGTGCCCTGCAAACCACACAGTGGTCAGGGTAAATACATCGACTTGTCTCCTCAACTGTGCAGTCCCGTCTGGCTAACTTTGCAGCGTTGTCCAGCTGTTGACCTGTGAATCCTCGTGCGTCAGCAAGGTTGCGTGCTCTGTTACCTAGCACGCAGCTCAGTAGCCTGTCACTAGTTACTGTGCTCGAGTTAATGCTGTTTACGGGTACTTCCCGTGAACGGCGTCTTCTACTCTAACCTGGGAGTAAATCCCTGTCATGTCCTACAATGTCCTACTTATGACACGTGCGTGTCCTGTCGGAGAACTGCTTTAAGAGTTCTACCTTCTACTTCTGTCCCTTTATTCTCTATTCCCTGTTAAGGGATGTTATCTCTATCCTGTCTTAGTCTTATCCCTAACTTCTATCCTTCTATTACTTCTGTCCTCTCATTCAGCTCCTTGACAGACATGAGGACGTAATTTACAAGTACCTCAGAAGTCGGAGTGGGTTCACCTGATGGCGAGGGACACTGGTAATAGGGAAAGCTTATCTATACGCAAAAATCACCCTAGTGCTAGTAGCATGTATATGGACTACCCTTGAGTTCAAGGCGGCGAACGAAAAACAGAAAAACAATTTCTCTGAAAAATCGCATGGAACCAGCTGTGTTGAGGCAACGATTATCTCTGATTGCCAGACCATGCTGTACGAAGTTCAGAACGGATTGTTAATGCATGAGAGGCTGCCATTTGTGGAGGCAGTAAACCGTGGAGAACCTATTGTCCCTGTCATACAACTGTGCGCGGAAATGAAAGTGCTATACTGGCGTCCCGGGGACATTTCACGGGGACTTTTAAAGTGTCGGCGTCTGCAGCTGAGGGGTTAGTGAACGCTGATTGACAATTACCAGACATACTGAGTCGAGGGTTGGACATCAGCTGTGGGTAATTTGAAAGCAGATCACTTTGCAATGATGTCGAATGTATTGGCGCGGCCGTTCAGAAAGCAGTGGCAAACTATAAAACAAAATTGCATATCTTGTGCAGGATGTTGCGATGAAACCCAGGCTGATTTCATAGACAATGTTACGTTGCAGTTTGCCATTGCTTTCTGAACGAGAAGTGAAAGTTGAAGTCCAAACAGACGCACCTAGGAAACGATCACGCTACCTGGTCATCAGCGTGCCGGAAGTTTATCGCTTCAACCACGTCGAAGTCAATGGCAGACTTTCATTCATCGTGTGCCATGCCGATAAGCGTGGGTGGTCATATTTCGCCATCTGACTCGATCATCAGTGTCGTGGATCAGCTCCGTGTTCTTGTCTCGACCATACAACGTGGCCAACCCATCCAGGTATTTACTTCTCTGCCTTCTCATTGTTCTCTTCCCCTCGATCTTGCTAGGTGTAACCGAGATCTCCAATTTATTTCTTCTCATAGCGTGACCAAAATATTGTGAGTGTCTATGTTTAATTTCTCTAATCAGTTAACGGTTTTCATTCGTTTCTTGTGGGACTTGGTCATTGGATTTTCTGTCTGCCCATGGTATTCTTTGCATTTTCCTCAGAAACCACAATGGCTAACTACTGAACGTAAAAATGAATAGTAAATCACAAACGGCTATTAAATACTAGGGCTGATTACAACGTCCTGTAAAGGATATGCAATTAACTGTAAGATGCATGAGGGGATTACAGCTGGCAATGATTTAAGCTGACACGTCTCTCTGTGAAACCGACAGAATTCAAATTGACGTGGAAGTTCGGCGAAAGAAACGACACATAGAGAGATATAAGCGAGCGTTTCGAACAAAGCATTATCAACAGACAAAAATTAACAAACAAACAAACAAAATTTAAAAAAAGAAAAACATAAGAAAAACAAGAAAACTTTGCTGGAAAACTAACGTATCACAAATAAATACTCCACATGCAAGGAATACAGAAAACAAAGCATATGACAGTTGCTAGTTTTGGGGATCGTGCAGACGAGGACGTTCCGGAAATGCAGTATTAAGAATCGGTATCTATTTATTTCTGCCGAGGAAGACTGGACGCTTATGGCATTATCCCAAGTGCAGTGATGTGAATTCTTAATCATAATCACAATGGGGGATATCACCCCGTGTCTCCACATGTGACAGACCCCTCGCCGAACCGCCTCGACATTAGTATACCCTCCAAATAGAAGACGAGATTATTGTTCATCTGCTAGAGGTAGAGGGTTTGGCTGCCGCGGCCGCTTGCATGCATCTTTCTATAAGAGCCTGGCCAGGCTGTGTGGTTCAGCGGTATAAAGATGTCGTGCTGATTCAGGACGAGCTGTTTCCTTTCAGGCATAATCCTTAAGCCTCTGTTTTTTCTATAACCAAAAACTGTTGGGTTTCTGACGTTCTTTTGGTGCAGCTTGTTGCTTCCATTCTCATTTGTCTCAATTATAATTGTTAGTGTTGTTGTATAGAATACTGATAAAAACCCATTTGTAAAAAGTTCGTTGCATATCTTTTACGGCAGTTCTTCCCAAACTTTTCACTTTCGCGGACAGACATAAAATTTTCCTTTTGCACCAGGGACCGATGCCGTTTAAAACAAATGTTTCTCCTTGTAATCTGGAATTTTATATGATCTCAATATTTTTTTTTAATATAAATATAAGATTCAACGTAATTGTGGGTGTTGTCCCGGTGCGCTAAATAGTGCTCCATAAAATTATTGGATGAGGGTGATTTGTTTAATGGTGGTCCCATTTTCATGAATAAAAATTTTATTGTAGTGATGTACAAATCAAAAAATTTTGCATGTGTCAAAACTACATTTAGGTCTTCTTGTAAACGTGTATAAACTCGTATACACCGACAGTAATGAAAACCAATATAAAATAAAATTAAACCATATCTTGGAAAATGCTTCCAAATCATTTTAAACAAGCTGGCTAAATTACAGTATGTTGTAATAAAATGATTTAATGATCAGCTGCTAACAGTAACTATTTAATGCGAGGGGTGGGCCTGTTTATTATTTACCAGCCTATTAAATCGTGGCTCGATTGTAGACAGCGCTACCCGCAAAGGAGAAGAAATTTCAATACTGTTTCTGTATTTTATCTTAATAATGCGCATTGACGAAAAAGAAATACTCTTCTTTCAAGTTGTCTTTGTATCAATATCTCACATACACCATCAGAATCGCTAAGTTGGCAACGTCCGTGCTTTCGTCCAGCTGTAATGAAAAATACTTTGCAGATGTATCCAACACCTTCATTCGCTCAGACAATGGCAAAACGCATTATAATCGTACAACGGGACGCGAAGGGTTTCCAAGGCACCAGGGCCAGGTTCTATATTGGCCAAGACTAACACGTCCTAGTCATGCGTCCTGGGCAACAGGTCCCTTCAGGGTCCTGGCTAATGTGGTAGGATCTCTGATTCTTCCGAAGTCGGAGAGTATCTGCCTGCACGGCGAGGAACCACCAGTCTGCACACCAGTAAGCCAGACATGGGATGCTCACGCAAATCTCAGGTCCTGTATGACAGTCACACTGATGTTGGACAACAGGAGGTCTTCATCCGACATACAGGACCTTGCGCTGGAGTTCATAGCCAGCGAACACACGCAAGAAAGCGTAATCGTACAACGAAAATCACGTATGCTCTGCATCTTATGACAGTCAGCAAATTATAAATGTGCATCTTTCTCACTTTTCGTCACATAGGAAACAAAAGAGACGCACGTCGTCAACAAACCAATTTCGTCGACCGGGCCGGCTTTTAGTATCGGTCTAAGCTGATTACTATTTTAACTTTGCCATTAAACCAATGATTCGCTTCTCCTTAAAAATAAATACTCTTTGGGCTATACGGCTGCAGGCTCAATTTATTTTAAAATTAAATCCCCATAAAAACGGTGCGGATATCATGTTTTGAAAAAAGGACAATCTTGTTTTTAAAAAGTTCTAAACAATCCTCAAAGGAAAAAATATTTAACTTTTTTCTTACTTTTTTTTCCAACTCACGTTGCGGACCGGCAAAGAAGAGCTCGCGGACCAACACTTTCGGAAGCACTGCTTTACAGGACGTAGCAGTCAACACCAGCGTTCTTTCGGCTGTTTGTAATTTCTTGGCAAGCTTACGTTCAGTAAATTCAGGGGCGTCACTAGGGGGGTGCGGGGGGTGCGGGCCGCACCGGGTGACACCATCAAGGGGTGACACCAAAATAAAAAAAATTGCAAATTTGACAAAGCAGACATAGCAAAATAACAAAATTTACTTTGTCCGAGTTTGTCGAAGTTCTTTATTTATGTTTTACCTGAAGTATTGAAGTTATATTGTTCAATTTGTTTTCTTTCTTATGTCCTTATTAACATTTTGACTTATTTTACAAACATTACTATATACGATTATATATGGTACAGGAACACTCGGAAGAAGACCATGGTGAAAGTCTAGAGGGGTGACACCAAGAGTTTACCGCACTGAGTGACACCAACCCCAGTGACGCCACTGAGTAAATTGCCATTGTTTCTGAACGACTGGCACTCATGCCTTTGTATAAAAGTCAACACAAGGCGGTTTGCTTCCAAGTCGCCAGCAGCTGTGTTTCGAACGCGGTATGCGGGATTACGAATTGCATTCGTAAACCTCTTCGCCACAGAGCGGGTGAAACATATAAGGGGACAAAAAGGGGGGGGGGGGAGGTTGAACTTTTGTCATGAATCGGTCAAGAACGACACCAACTGACGAAGAGAACTGGCCACTGGTATCAGAAGAAGGCAATCCAGTCTGTCATCACGTAATGAGAAGGGGGTACACTGAAAAGTATCGTGACCTCAGGAAAGTTGGAAAAGGGGTGGGTTTGGGTGGGAGGTGGGGGAGAACATAAACAGACCAGGCTAGTTGACTTGACATCCTGGTGTGTAGGCATATCTGTACCAGAAATGATTGGCCATACGGGAGACAGGAGGCTGTAGACAAACTTAACGACCAATACCATACATTGTGAATAAGTATCACTGTTGCTATTGCCATCACTGTTGTTTCTGCTGTTGCTATCATTTCTGTTGTTTCTGGTGTTGCTGTTGTTTCTGCTGTGGCTGTTGCTTCTGATGTCGATGCTGTTTCTGTTGTTGTTGTGGTTGTTTTTGTGTTGCTGTTGTGGTTGATTTGCTGTTTCTGCTGTTGCTTTTGTTTCTGTTGCCGCTGTTATTTGCTACGGTGGTATAATATTTATGCTGCGTGTCTTTATTAAACCACCACTTCTACCACATCAACATCACTATTTGTACTACATTTGTTTGGGTTTGTCGATGATGACAATGCTCACTGTAATAATGATATTATGATGATTGTTATAATAACATTATGATGATTGTGATGCCGGTAATGATGATGCTGATTGTGATAATGATATTATGATGATTGTGATAATGATATTATGATGATTGTGATAATGTTATTATGATGATTGTGATAATGTTATTATGATGATTGTGATAATGTTATTATGATGATTGTGATAATGCTATTATGATTGACTTAAAGATAATGATGATGATGAGTATATGAAACCAGGAGAAATATGTTCTAAAAATACTAAGCATATTACAATGTCGCATATGGAGACAGAGATGAAACAATAAAACAACAACAACAATGTGATAAAGCATAAGGGATAGAGGGGCGGAGAATAAAGGAAGAAGAAAATATCAGGACAGACACGATGACAGGGCCGGATAGAGGAGCAATGGTAGCAAACGAGAGAAGAAGTAAGATAGAAGAGAACAAGAGAGGGACACGAGTGGAGATGAAGTCAAGAAGAGAGACAGAAACCAAATAATGCATTTTTCTAGAAGAGATTAATTACCGCGATAATCAACAAGTTGAAGATCTGGAGATTAATTTTCTTCACGAACTGATATGGGAAGAGTGAGGGGGGATACAACAAGCAAACTAACATTGGGCCTCTCTCTGCGTGTGCTACTACCGACGCCGCCATACTTGCACGTCCATATGCTTGCAGCCAGCCATGAGAGCGTGCCTGTTTGGATTGGCTCAAGTTGAAAGATTTGGCTCAGCCTGGGGACAAGCTGTTTCCTTTCGGGTATAATCCGTCAGCCGCTGACTATTTTTTTCTTCTTTGTAACATTCTAAAGAAATGGTTTGGTTTTCTGAGGTTCTTTTGGTGCAGCGTGCTCTTAATATTTATTGTTATTGTTGTTGTATCATGTTGGCGTTATTTCTGCTGCTACTGTTTTGTCGTCAATTCTTACTATTGTGCGAGCAATAAACAACTAGATTGTGGTAAGATAAGTAGAGGGGGAGAAGAAACAGAAGACAAAAGGCGTGGTGAGTAGTGGTAGAGGAGGAGGAGGAGGAGGAAGAAGAAGAAGAAGAAGAAGAAGAAGAAGAAGAAGAAGAAGAAGAAGAAGAAGAAGAAGAAGAAGAAGAAGAAGAAGAAGAAGAAGAAGAAGACGGTGTTGTAATGTGTTGCTTTCTCATTTCAGAAAGGAGATAATATCAAGAAATTCAGGGAAGATGTAAGTACCTCAGTCATCAGTCTCTCTGGTCTGTCTTTCAATCAAACGTTCGTTCTCTTTCAACTCTCTCTCTCTCTCTCTCTCTCTCGCTCTCTCTCTCTCTCTCTCGCTCTCTCTCTCTTTGTCTCTATCTCTCTACTCTCTATATATCCCTACTCTCTATATATCTCTTCCCTCTCAGTCTCTCTTATCTTTCCTCACACACTATGTCTTCTCTCTCTCGTCCCCTCTGTCTCTCTCTCTCTCTCTCTCTCTCTCTCGTCTCTATATCTGCCCCCTCTCTCTTTTCTTTCCTCTCACTCTCTTTACTCCCTCTCTCCTCTGTCTCTCAAGCGCTATCTATCTCCCTCTCCTCTCTATATATCTCCTCCTCTCTTATCTTTCCCCTCACTCTTTCTCCTCCCGCTCTTCTCTCTCTTGTTCTCTCTTTCTCTCTCTGTATCTCTCTCTACTCTCTATATATCTCACCGCTCTGTCTTTTCTTTCCTCTCACACTCTCTCTCCTCCCTCTCTCCTCTCTCTCTCTCCAGTAAAATTCTCTTTCCTCTCTCTCTCTTCCCTGTCTCTTTTCTCTTATCTTTCTCCCTGATCCCCTCTCTCTCTCTCTCTCTCTCTCTCTCTCTCTCTCTCTCTCTCTCTCTCTCTCTCTCTCTCTCTCTCTCATAATTTCACACACTCTTTCTCACTTACTTTCTTTGTAACATGTCCACACTCTCGGTGTCATTCGAGCACTTAGTCTTTTTTTTTTTATCCGTATGTCCCACCGCCACCCGTATAACTCTATCTCTCTCTCTCTCTCTCTCTCTCTCTATATATATATATATATATATTTCATTGGCACCTTTCCGTCTTGACAGACGATAGTTTGGTACATTGTGCTTTAAAATGGCTTAATAACTACGATCCATGGCGGTGGCGAGTGTGGCTGGTAAGGCCAATTCTTGCTGCAAATGTTTGCCCACAGTAGGTGCATGTGAAAACATGGTCACTTCCACCATTTTGCACCATCTTATGTCTCTCACGCTCTGTGTGTGCTTTATCTGCAATATATATATTATATATATATATATATATATATATATATATATATATATATATATATATATATATATATATATATATATATATATATATGTCACCATTTCTCATTCTGCTTCTCCTTGTCGTTCGCACGTATTCCTCTCTCATTCTCTCAGTGACACACGGTTATCCACAAACTATTGTTCTCTCATTCTATTAATGACTAACTGTCCCTAAAACACACACTCTCTCTCTCTCTCTCCTCTCTCTCTCTCTCTCTCTCTCTCTCCCTCTCCCTCTCTTGCATTAATCGATTCTTACACGGCCTCTTTCTCTCACTAACAATCCGCCTTTTTGTCTCTTATCTCTTCCCATTTCCCCCCCCCCTCTCTCTCTCTCTCTCTCTCTCTCTCTCTCTCTCTCTCTCTGTTTTTATCTTACTTTCCGCCTGTGACAAGGTTTTAAGTATGCCATGTTTTCCCATTGTATTGTTGGGATTACAGTTAACTTAATCAGATTAAAGATTGAGCGTGCAACAGCTGGCGTTGCGGCTTAGAAATGATAATCTGCTGCAGAAACAATCAATATACCTTCTTGTGTAACTTCTCAACAAGGACAAAAGAACACGGTTATAGTGTGTGTATGTATACGTGTGTTAGGCGCGACAAATGTAGTTACCGTTATGTAACATGTCGTTTTATGAGATATAACTTCAAATGTAGACACAGTATGTACGTCTACTTCTTCTGTCCTTTGTTTCCCAATGTAAACACCATATATATCTCTACTTCTTCTGTCCTTTGTTTCCCAATGTAAACACCATATGTATCTCTACTTCTTCTGTCCTTTGTTTCCCAATGTAAACAACCATATGTACCTCTACTTCTTCTGTCCTTTGTTTCCCAATGTAAACACCATATGTATCTCTACTTCTTCTGTCCTTTGTTTCCAATGTAAACACCATATGTATCTCTACTTCTTCTGTCCTTTGTTTCCCAATGTAAACACCATATGTATCTCTACTTCTTCTGTCCTTTGTTTCCCAATGTAAACAACCATATGTACCTCTACTTCTTCTGTCCTTTGTTTCCCAATGTAAACACCATATGTATCTCTACTTCTTCTGTCCTTTGTTTCCCAATGTAAACACCATATGTATCTCTACTTCTTCTGTCCTTTGTTTCCCAATGTAAACACCATATATATCTCTACTTCTTCTGTCCTTTGTTTCCCAATGTAAACACCATATGTATCTCTACTTCTTCTGTCCTTTGTTTCCCAATGTAAACAACCATATGTACCTCTACTTCTTCTGTCCTTTGTTTCCCAGTGTAAACAACCATATGTACCTCTACTTCTTCTGTCCTTTGTTTCCCAATGTAAACACCATATATATCTCTACTTCTTCTGTCCTTTATCTCCCACTGGAGTATAGAACCTAAACCAACTCACCACAAGCGTTTCGTAGACTTGTTCATGACTGCTTGCGTTTTGCAGCTCAAGTTTTTCAGGAATAAGGTAGCCCGTCTCACACTAACCCTCGTTAGTTGCTGCTTGCGACATGCTTGATGGGTTCTATTCTTTTCTTTCGTTTTGAGCTATAGTAACACACGAGCAAGTTTGCATAATTACATCAACATAAAATAAGAACTTACAATATCTCCTCCTGCCCCTCCCCTCTCCCCTGTTACGCGACAACTGCAGCCTCTAGCACTCTTTATACCGACCCGGAGGTCATGCATTCGAAACCTCATCGATTGCTCATTTTGGCTACGTGGAAAATTGGTCAAGCCATCTTCCTCGCACTCTGAAGATTGTTGGTTCGAATCTGGGTTACGTCTTTCGGTTCACGAGTGCATCTTTCTCGGAGACTCCTGAGGATCGTCGTTGGAGCTATGGAGTTCTTGCTTTGTGCGACGCCTTCGGCAAGTCGCCCGGCGGAAAGAGACCGAGCCATACGGGATAAAACACGGTGCAATGTAGTCGATCCTCTCGACTTTTAAGATTTTTTTAGTCTAAGGAATATTCAGAATTCTTCTATAAGACCACATCTCCACAGCTTTCAATGATATTTTCACTTTTTTACTAATTGTCCCGTATTCGCAGCCGTATGTCAGTACTGGCTCTATTTAACAAGTTTTCTTTGTCTAACCTCCAATAACAAGGACTTACTGCATAATGTGTTCTTCCTTTCATAGAATGCCGTTGTTGTTTTTTTTCCTTGTCTTGTTCTAATCTGTTATTTATCTCTGTGATGCATCTTCCATCTGATGTTGCCCACGTGTCTAGTTATTTGAATGTCTGAACTTGCCCCAAAATAACGTCATTTACTTTAATTGCACATTTAGGCACAATATGTTTCGTTGATATCACCATGACTTCTGTCTTCTTATTATGCGTCTAAGGCCCATTTTTTTTTTTCACATTCTAGAACCACTGCATCTATTATATCTTGTAGTTCATTCTGACTCGTTGCTCTCAAGACTGTGTCATCAGCATAACGTAAGTTATTTATATTATGTCCAACAACGAGGATCCTTGACATATTTTCTGTAGATCGAATTCGAATTCGATTTCACCATTACCTCAAACCCGTTCAACCTCAAGGAGAAGTTATAGTTAGGGTCTATCACCCGAAGGTGATTGTTGTCCATATGGGGTAATGGACTTGTCTGTAGATCACATTATGTGTTCAATATATAATAAAAACAAATCAGGAGACATTACACAACTTTGTCTGACTCCCTTCTTTATGCACTGAAATGTTCCTAAAAGTTCTTATGGCTGCTGTGAGCTGCCAATGTATGTTCTTTATTATCTGTAGATCTTTGCGATCAATATGTAGTTATTCTAGTTGTTTGATTATTTCCCCGTGTTTCACATTGTCAAACGCTTTTATGAAGCATAATTACACATCTGTTTGTACTTTTATAACTCTTTCCACTTTACTTTTACTCTCCAGTTAATATGTGTTGACACCTGAAATTGTTCTGTAGCAGGCAAATTACGAGCCGTGTGTTACCTCATCTCGTCAGGTTCCTCTTGTACCTTGTGGTGTCGAGGTGAAGCATAAACAGCGGGAGAGTGCCCGTGTATTATCTATACCTTACGTTGATCTGTAGGCAACTTACGAGCCCTGTATTACCGCCACCTTAAAATATCAAAACACGGTTATATCCTCATCCTCATACTAATGATCAATTGTACCTACTATGTGCTATATGTTACTTTAAACGCTTATATGTTACTTTAAATGCTTATATGTTACTTTAAACGCATAGATGTTTCTTTAATCGTTACGATTATTTTTGCTTCTTTAACTCTCCCTGTTTATGTGTGTAACTGAGAGATGAAGAGCGAGATCGAGAGAGTGAGATAGGCAGAGAGCGAGAGAGACAGGGAAAGAGAGAGAGAGAGAGAGAGAGAGAGAGAGAGAGAGAGAGAGAGAGAGAGAGTGTGTGTGTGTGTGAGATTAGGTTTATTTATCTGTACCCAGATTCTCATTATTCTTGAATAGCAGTTTGCTGGGACAGAAATAGTTTATATGTGAGGCCTTAATCTAGAAACAGATCCAGCAATCAGCCAGCCAGTCATATATCAAATAGTAAATCAAACTCCCGAACAAAGAGATGAAAAGTCATCCTGAAAACTTCAGTGAAGATCTGCAGTATTGACTTTGAAAATTGGGAAAACACTGATGCTAATCGTGCTGACTGGCGTAGGAAAATCTCTGTCTGATTTGTGAGCTTGAAACATTCACGAACCGAGCGAGCTTTACCGAGGCGTACTGTACGAAAGTAAAACCCCACCTTGGCCTGATCGACATTTAACACTCCTCTGCCCTCACTGAAACATAATGAGCTAATCAGTCACCTTCAAACCGACCCCTGGATTAATACACGGCAATATGGTTTATTCGGCAACGACGGACGCATAACAGCCGCTCATAACTAGTGGAGATTGTTCGATCTAGCTGCAAGTGACAGCAGGAGTTTGTTAGCTTCCTGGTCTTTTACAGGACGTCGCAA